>VUQK01032840.1:0-10028 GCA_015106715.1 Bujurquina vittata
AGTAGTCTCAGATTAAAGTAGTCTCAGATTAAAGTAGTCTCAGATTAAAGTCGTCTCAGATTAAAGTAGTCTCAGACTAAAGTAGTCTCAGATTAAAGTCGTCTCAGATTAAAGTCGTCTCAGATTAAAGTTGTCTCAGATTAAAGTAGTCTCAGACTAAAGTAGTCTCAGATTAAAGTCGTCTCAGATTAAAGTCGTCTCAGATTAAAGTAGTCTCAGATTAAAGTAGTCTCAGATTAAAGTCGTCTCAGATTAAAGTAGTCTCAGATTAAAGTCGTCTCAGATTAAAGTCGTCTCAGATTAAAGTAGTCTCAGATTAAAGTCGTCTCAGATTAAAGTCGTTTCAGATTAGAGTCGTCTCAGATTAGAGTCGTCTCAGACTAGTCTGGAGTTGAATAATCTGACTTCTTGAATGAAGCCTGGAGCTAATGTAGGTCCAAATGAGGACCAAACTGGCCTCTGGTCAGGTTTCGTTGAATTTGATGCATGGTGAAAAAGGATTATCTCGACTATATCGCTGGCACTGAGAGACCAGAGAGGAGATTGCTCAGAGACCGGAGAAACCTGCTGAATGAATGGTGAATGAAAAGAATCAGCTTCAGTTTGTTTCGGACGCTTACATGTGACTCAGTGAGAGGAACTCCGTAAGCCTCCTCTTTCACATGCACTCATCACCTTGGCGTATTTGGCATGTGGAACCTTCCATAGTCCAACAGCAGATGTCTGTGTGTGCAAAATAGTGCACAAAGTGTGCACTTTAAACTGAGAAAGGATCACATCCCGTTGTTCAGGAACAGTTCCATGAAAGTGGAAACCTCCCTGGCTGTATTGATGTCATATTCCTGTTTCTTCTGCAGAACATGTTAAGCTAAGGAATCACAAAGATGGTTTTCAGTAAATGTATAAGGTCTGCGCACTCCCACTGTGCAGTTCTCCAACATTGTTGCACTCTGGAAAGCTTCAACTCATGATTCAAGGTTTTGCCAGCACTCAGTTTAAAGCGGGACAAAGTGGAACTGTGTTTGGTGACAGTCGCTCTGCACACACAAACTTCTCATTGAGGCAGACCCGAGCAGCAGCAGTGAACCCGAGCTCACATCCACAGCAGAGGGCTGCTAGACGCTTGTTTGGGATTCCGGTGGCAGAAGTGGACACAATTACAGACATTTTCGCTTTGCAGCACTTTTAATGAAAAATATGCATTTAGTGACACACGACTAAGTGACACCTGTGTTATTTTGCTTTTCATATTACATTATGTGTTGTTTGTGTTATGCATTTTATTTCGGACACAAAAGATGGTTGATTGCTCTAATACATTTTGTCACAATACAAAAGCAACACAAAGGCTTTTACTTCACATGCTAGCAGGGCATTGTTGCCCCTGCTGCTGTTTCATGGCTCTCTCCATCTCTGACAAGGCAACATGAAATATTTTCATCTTGACTTCTTGCCATGCAGTTAGCGGGGCTAGGTTAACTGGTTAGGTTAACTGGTTAGGTTAACTTTACAGCCTCAGAAATTCTTTATTGATCTGCTGAAGACAGTTGGTGAGTTTTGAAAAGCCGCTCTTAGATTATTATAAATAAAACTTTCCTAAAACCTGGAATGATGAAAGTGCTGCAGAATCTCTACTGCAGACGTTTCTTGCTTTCATCTTTTTAAAAAGAGGAAGAAACAATACAACATGCCTCTCCTCAACATGCTATAAGCTAAAAGTCACTAAACTCGTACAGTCACATTGTTTCTTTCATGTCAAAATCAACACTATTGTTATTGTGGGAATATTGATGCAAGTATGAAAATAGGTTGTAGTTCAACTTTTCACAGGGAGCAATATTTACAGCAGTGGTGCCAGAGGCCACCCTCAGGCTGTCAGAGGGGCTACTTTACTCTGGTTAATAATACATGCATGATCTTGACTTGTAATTAAGTATCATTTTAGTCTATTATTAGTCATTTTATTTAAGGAAATAAATTCTTCTGTCAACACTGACAGATGTAAAAGACTGTTCCAGAGAAGTATCCCTCCTTTTTTACTCTGTCCGGGCATCTGTACTCAGTTACTATGGTTATTCCATCCATCCATCCATCACCCACCCATCCACCCATCCATCCATCATTCATCCATCCATCATCCATCATCCATCATCCATCATCCATCCATCTCTGCGTATTCACACTCCTTTAGTGTGGTGTAACAAAACAATTACTTTGACCATTCCTACATCAACTATAAGCTGCCTCTAGACTCTGAATATGTATTAAACTCTGGTAACTAGATAGTTAAGGAGAAGTATTAGACAGTAATTTCTTACTGTTGCTCCAAGTGATCGCATATTATTATTATTATTGTTGCCATTTGTGCTGTTGCAGCTATATCTAATGAGCCAGAGTTATGCAGGCTCTAAGCTCATTCCAATTATCTCCAGGATCCTTTTTAAGGTGACTTTCGCTCTGGCTTCTAGTTAGAGATCAAATCCTCCAGTGACTCCCACACAGTGAGCTGCTTCAGCTAGCTCCTCTCTTCCACTGGATTTAAGAGTTTGCCGGTGAACCATAAGCAGAGCGATCTCAGCTGATCCCAGTTACGGGTAACATTTTATGTAATTTCTTTACAAAGCTCCAGCACTTTGTGCCACCTGCTGAAAAAAAGCATCCACTTACAGCAGGTCTGTTGTGATCACCACTGCCACTCAATGAGTGTGCCTTCTTTGATGCTCAGAAATCAGATTTCCACACGGCTGCAGCACCTCTCTCACTCTGTCTGACATCGCTCATCTCAGTGAAATCCCTCTGCTGATGAAGCCAATGTCCCCACAGTCCGGCCTCGTCAGTCTTATGTGACAAGTGAAGCTTCATGTGGAGTCACACTGAGGGGACTAAGTGGTCATCGGTGACCAACCGCAATATGGAATTGCTGTTTGTATTAAGCAGTTGCTCATTCATACCTCACAGTATTCAGATGTTGGTGTCTGGTGTAGCCTCTACACCTAAATCAGCTCATGGAGCCCTGAAAATCCAGCTCTGCGCTGGACTAACTTCTCGGAGTGACTCCCAGTTACTTAATACCACAGTTATGAATTCTATTCTTATGCAGCTACAACCTATGAGCTCTGGCCTGGCGCTAACTATATGGTAACTAGTGGCGATTCTGCTGGGTCTGCTGGGTCCTTCCACCCAAAGAAATGATGACAGTCGCGGGCAGCAGAAATGAAACACTGTGACGCTAACGTTTCTCAGTCTCGTCTCCGGGCTGTTGTTCAGTGTTTCTCTGCTTTTCTTATTTTGGAAGCGCTTTTATTCTCTGTGTAGTTTTACTGCCTGTTTCCACTGCCCTCGTTACCTCTTGTGTATATATTGTCTCAGTCTTCCTTTGTCACCCCGTCCATGTAGCTGTGAGTGGAAAAGCACCACAGAAGAAGAAGGTTTAGGGATGTCAGTGGGTCACAGGCTCGATGCAGTTATGGTGAGCAAAGGATTTGCAGCTAAATATTGTCTTATTCACTTTGATATATTTTCAGTCTATCTGACAAAAGCTGCTCTCTTCTGAAGTGTGGATCGGATCCAGGTGTGAACAAAAGCTGAGATCTTTGATCTCCAGTTTGCAGTCTGCAGCAGAAATAAAGGATTGGCCAATATGTCCCCTAATATGTGCACATGCACTTCGCCAGTACTGTAAGCCTGGCCTTTCTTCTGAGAAAAAAAATGGTAAACATTAATATTATGTCACTTCTCTGGAAATGTGAAGTTGTTGTAGGTCTGAAGATGGCAAAGAAGAAAATAACCCATCAGCACAGGACTGTTGCAAACCTACAAAATGTCCCTTCAATAGCGTCGGAGCTGCTTTCACACTTGTATTCGGTGTACTGCTGAAAGGACTGACCACAGCTGACGTTTCTACACGTAGCACACAACACTGGTGCACGAGTCCGGATAGAAGACGAGCGCTCGTTAGCTGTGAACTGATTGTTTGCTCACACTGGTGACGTTTCTGCTCCGACATCTTGTTCAGCAGTAAGTTGGATCCATCGATGCTTTCAGAGCAAACAGCTGACTCTTGAGTCTACGTTAGGTGTGACGAGACTGCAAACAGCACATTTGTGCTTTTTGCAGAATATAAAAAAACCAAAACAAGGCAAAACATTCAGCTTTAATCAAGAGAGTGTTTAAAAGCTGGAAATAGTTTGCCTTTAAAGAGCCAACCGGACTGAACATTTATCACTTCTTGTCTTTTAGGATTTTCATGCAGCTGTTTGTTCTCAACTAATTCTGATGGAGGATTTTTTTTTTGTTCATCTCACAAATATTCAACATTTTTTGTTTGAAGATGCATATCTACCTTTTTGAATGCTTTAGATTGTGTCATCTTTTTTCTCAGCCTGCTGCTGCACTGTGGCAGAGGACCAGCTTTTCCAATCATGCACCTCTGAACTCATCCATTCAGAGAAACATCTGACCTCAGATCAGGGTTCACGCATTTGCTCATCTGCTCTGTGCAGTTCTTTGCACAGATAAATGTCCTGGTCTATTTTCTGCTCTCCAGAGGTTCAACAAATCTGCTGTCATGTTAAGATGAGACAGAGGGGTCGGATGCGCTCCTTCACCTTTATAGCCTTCATTCCTCTGCATTACGTCCAGTCTTCTTTGGTTCTCCTCCTTCTCCTCTGCTCTCTTCACTGCATCTTTAGCATTTGCATAGCCTTCTGCCTCAATTAAACTCTTAGACCTCGACATCCAGAATCCTCTGGTGAGGGGACGACTCGTTTCTGAATGACACCCTCCTCCGTGCAGCTGACGTGAGGTCAGCAGTGGAATAGATTCCCTGCCTGTGTTGCTCTGCTGTAGCTCATGGCCGAGGTCCAATATGTGCCACATCACTGTCTTCTTAATAACCACCCTCCCTCTAAGGCTTGTCTAAGTATGCATGCATGTGTTAGGACACATGAGTGTGCTTCCTTGTCTCGATGGGCAGTTCCAGGATTTTTTCAATGGGGGGACTCAGAGAGGACGATGTGCATCCCGGTGCTGTCACACAGATGGGATGCGGATGAGCGTCACTGCCTGAATAACTGCTGTGCAAAGTAGCAAGTATTTAGGCCTTTAAGTACCAGCCATCATCCCACTAAAGGGTTTACCATCAAAACATATTTAAGAGCCAAAAGCACTTGTTATGCTGAATCATTGTACCACTGAAGATCTTCAGCTTCACACACAACACTGACTATAAGCACTGACCATGCATTGTCATAGATGCTGCCCACATAGTGTTCACATGTAGCATCGCTGGTGTTGTTGCAGCATCAGCTGTAGCTACGGTTGTGTTTTCTTCACTGCAGCAAAGCTGTGATGGTTGAGGGTCTTCTTTCTGTCAGCCGGCCCTGTTGGCATCAACATCGATGGCCGATACGAGGAACTGATTCCAGAGCTGTGTGAGTTAGAGCCAATTAAAGACTTGCCATGGGGTCAGGATGTGACCACTGAAACGGCTGTGTTGTTGCTTACATAAGCTCTTGCCACGACGGGTTTGTGCACCAGGGCATTGTACAGGTATCCAGGTCCATGATGTCATGGTTTGGGTGTTAACTCTTTATTCCCATCTGGACTGAATTTATGGCACCAGCTCACGATGACCTTGTGAACATCCCATTATGATGATAGGATGATTAACAGGACTGGACATGTTTCTCATGACAGCAAAATGTCAGCGTTAATCTTGCAACATGCTCCTTTTGGAGGTGTTGCATGTGTGTGTTGTTGTTATTTTCTCACCATTTTAATGGTTTTAATTCCTTCAACATCTCAAATGTTTAGTTCAGATCTTCCCTGTGTTCCTGTGTGCGTTGTCTCTGTGTTGTCTAACCCTAACCCTTTACTTTATAAAGTGTCATAAAGTAAAAGCTCCTGTGTGTGTCGTCTGTGTGTGTCTTGGCCCTTCTGTGTTTTTAGGTTCCCTCTCCCATGGCTTCACAGTTCAGTTGTGTCTGTGTTGTCAGCCAGTGGGTGTCTAGTCTTGTATAGGTCCCCTCTGTGTTAAGTGTACGTGTGCGTCTTGGTGATTCACTTCCTGTTTTATTTTGTATTTAGTTTTGCTTTCCTGTGTCTCGTCAGTGTTATTGTGTCCAGCTGTGTGCCCCTCATTATCCCTTTGTGTATTTATTGTCTGCAGTTCTCTCTGGTCCTTATCGCATGGTTGTTGGTTTTATGCTTTATGCTACGTTCATGTTTATGCTGCCATGTTTTGCGATTAAAGTTATCTTTAACTCCTCGTATAATGAGTCCTGCATTGGGGTCCTCTGCCTTGCTTGCTACAGCCCAAACCGGAGATCCAATGGCCCTATGTGAAAAAGGCATTGCCCCCTAAACAGGTTGTGCCACCCTCGGCAGCAAGAACTGTTTGCAGTAACTGGCCGGAAGTCGATCAAGGTCCACTCTGGGTCCACTCTTCTTTGCAGACTTGTTTTAATTCAGCCACATTGGAAGGTTTTTGAGCATGAACAGCCTCTTTAAAGCTTCTCCAAACATCCTCCTTCTGGATCAGTTACGACGGGTCGTTCAGCTCCTGAAGCAGCAAAGCAGCTCCAGACCATCACACCACTGCCAACGTGCAGCTATGATGGTCTGGAGGAAGTGATGCAAACCTTCCAAAAAGTTCAGCTTTTCTCTCATGAATCCACAGAATATAGCTGTTGGCAGATGTGAGACGAGCCTTTGTGTTCTTGTTGGTCAGCAGTGGTTTTCTCCAATGGAGGCCATTTTTCCCACTCTCTCTCTTATTGCTCCCAAAACACTTCATGGCACAGCTGCTGAAAAGCATGACATTGTTTACGCTGAGGATCTGTAGCTCAACTCTGGCTGTAATGCTTGCACCTAATTTCAGGATATAATGCAGGTTGAAGAATGCAGAGTGTTTTGATGGGTCAGGAAGGTCCTGTCAGGGCAGTAAAACACGCCTGTATACATTTATTGTCATTTTTCCTGCTCTTCGTCTTCTGCTCGTTTGTTCACGAGCTCGACTGGAGTGCATGATTCCAGCACACATTTACATGTAAATGAGACTCAATGTGAGAAGTCGAAATTGTGATCATTTTAACAAAGTAAAATGATCACTTTGTGAGCAAATAATACAGCAGGGTTGTATCATTTCATATTTTATTTTTCTAATAGAAGAGCAGCGTTTAGAGAGAACATCTGTAGAATAGATGAATTCTTCTGAAACCAGTTTCTCATAAAGGTTTCAGTATGTTGTCAATATCTAATTAATCTCACACGTCACATCACTGATTGCTCCCACTACTCAAGTCCAAAATAATTAAAGTTTAACATGCACGGCTCATCAGGCTAAACTGTGTATACAGTTCTGGTTTGCATGGAGTGTTCAGGGGCAGCAGGATGACTGCAGGAGGGAGGACAAAAAAAGCCCACACATCTTTCCTAAGGTTATATTCGACCTGTCCAACAGGTGCCAGAAGACCTGCTCACACTGTCTCCCTCAGTGACAGATTGTGCTGCAGAGGCATCTCAGCCCACCAGTCTGAGACCCCGAGAATAGACAAGTGGAGAGAGGCAGGCAAAAATCACCACTCGCAGCTCCTCAAAGGATTTAAGTGGTTTTCCTGGTACAATGTCAAATGAAGAATAAAGTATTTGGAAAACTGTTGTAGAAGTAATACGGTCGTTTTAGATTTGATGGCAGCAAAACGTCCAAAAAACTTTGGAGCAACAGAAGGCAGGAAAAATAATTGGTACTAAAATGAAACATTTTGAAACTAACTAGGTTAATTGGCAACTAGTAATTAACATGACTGGATATCACAACAAACAGTCGCCTCATGGTGCTGTATATTAGAAGGTAAAGACCCAACAATACTGCAGAGAAAAGCCAACAGTCCAAACGACCCCCCATGAGCAGCATTTGGCGACAGTGGGAAGGAAAAACTCCCTTTTAACAGGAAGAAACCTGCAGCAGAAGCAGGCTCAGGGAGGGGCAGCCTTCTGCTGAGGGGGGAGAGGACAAAAGACACAGAGGTTAATAATAACTAATGATTAAATGCAGAGTGGGGTATGAACAGAATGAAAAGAATAATGTTCTTCAACATAAACCTGTGAATATCTCATCTGCAGTGCAAAATATCTTCAAAGAGTTCAGAGAATCTGGAGAAATCTCTCTGCGCAATCGGGACAAGGATGGAATGGAGTTCTCTCCGGGCATTCAGGTGGCACTGCGTCGGCCCCGGGAATCATCACCTGTGAACGGTTTGAGCGACCCACAAATGCAGCCACGTCAAGCAGCTGGAATCCTGCCCGACACGAATAGGACAGCACTGTTTTCCCAAAAGTCCAGTAAGTGGTTTTCCCAATCCCCAATTCCCAATCCCAGACATTTACAGACTGTTGTTAAAAAAAGGGGATGCTGCACAGTGGTAAGCACGGCCCTGCGTGAGTTGCTATCATCCATTTAAAAAATGTCTTCAAATCTTTTTTCATTTTAGACCTTTGATATGTTTTCTACGTTCTACTGTCAATAAAATGTTAGTTGAATGTGTATAATGTGCTTCAGCACTGTGATGATCAATTCAAACTACTGGTCATCACGTCTGAGCAGTTTCTGCCTCTCTGCACTAAGATCATAATTCTATAACCACAGGACAAAATTACCCAGTGCAGAAGTTAAAGAGTGGGCTGTCTCTGATTTTGCTGTTTGAGTCTGCTGCCGTGCAGTCAGCTGATAGACTGGACTCAGCATGGATGAAATGTGGCTCATGGCTGGGAAACACCATCCCCATGTCTCTGCATACTTTATTGTGTTTCATGCACAGCATCAGTCTGGCTGAACTACTGCTTTGTCTGACAGCTTCTTCTGGCTGCTTGTGTTTCGGGCCCACTGGAATTTATTGTACTGTAACATAATGCTGAGTTCTCAAATCACTGCAGTTATTTGTTGAGATCAGTCTTATCAAATCCAATGAAAAGAGGAGCAATATTATATATAAAAAAAAGCCTTTAATATAAGATTGAGGCAGAGACAAATCTCCCGTCATGTCATAAGCTGCTCTGTGCCCATTTCCAAGCTCAGGATAACATGGACAGGATGACAGATAACAGTGTTACTGCTATCTGCTATTTCTTATTATTTTCTATTATGAGTTAATTCTCCAGTCTCCCAAACTTTGTGTTTGTGGGTATGACAGCAGCAGCAGAGATGTGGTGAGGCCCTCTGTCGCACACAGAGACAGAGGTCTGGTGTAACAAGGTCTCCCCAGCCACCGCGTCAATCTGCCTGTCATACACACACATATCAGCATCACACTGAGACGGCCGCTGGGTTTCACTCGAGTCCTTCCATTTGCTTTGATCGATACATGGAAAGGGATCTGACACTGCTTCAGTGACAAACAAGGGCCCAGTGGATGGCAATAGAGGGCCTTGCATTGCATTTTGCTCTGCTGCTTATCAGGTAAGAGCAGGGATCTCATTGTCACACATATTAAACAAGTTTGTGCAATATCTCTAAAATTAGAAACATCCTTTCTCAGACTGATGCTGAGAAGCTAATCCATGCATTTATTACTTCTCGGCTGGACTATTGTAATTCATTATTATCAGGCTGTCCTAAAAGCTCCCTGAAAAGCCTTCAGCTGATCCAAAATGCTGCAGCTAGAGTACTGACAGGGACTAGAAAGAGAGAGCACATTTCGCCCATATTGGCTTCACTTCATTGGCTCCCTGTTAGATCTAGAATAGAATTTAAAATCCTTTTGCTCACGTACAAGGCTTTGAATAATCAGGCCCCATCTTATCTTAAAGACCTCATAACAACATACCACCCCAGTAGAGCACTTCGCTCTCAGACTGCTGGATTACTTGCTGTTCCTAGGATACTTCAGAGTAGAATGGGAGGCAGAGCCTTCAGCTTTCAGGCCCCTCTTCTGTGGAACCAGCTTCCAGCTTTGATTCGAGAGACAGACACCCTCTCTATTTTTAAGATTAGGCTTAAAACCTTCCTTTTTGATAAAGCTTATAGTTAG
>VUQK01032845.1:0-26678 GCA_015106715.1 Bujurquina vittata
GAACGGTTTCGGTAGCTTAAACGTAGCTTACGTCACATTTGACACAAAAAACGGCGGAATAAATAATAATAATAAAGGTTTCAGTTAAAAGTGAAGAACAACACTGTGAATGCCTGAAGCCATTCACAGTAATTATCAGAGCTTCAGCCTTTCAGGACTAATGATGGGGAGGGAATCTCTGAAGATATACATGTGTTGGAGCAGCATATTCTGCCATCCAGACAATGTATTTTTCAGGGAAGGCATCACTTATTTTAACAGGACAATGCTGAGCCACACTCCGTAACAACAGCATGGCTCCTAAATCTAAAGGCTAACGTGCGAGGTCTGAGATCCAAGTAGGACAAATGTAAATGTAAAATTTTAACCCGAGTGTTACTGAAGCAAATTACAGCAAATGAAGGTCAATGGAGTTGCCATATATGGTTCCTTGCCTGTTTATGATATGCATGTTTGCAAAAAGAATGTGTGTATATAATGCTTATACACAATTCAATCAAAACTAAATAAATTACAAATGTCGAATTACAAAATTAATTTTAGCAGTAAAAAAAATAAAATAAAATGCTTTCTCCTGAGGTTAAAATGATTTGCAAAGCATTTTTGGCTTGGATGTTATTGCACCACACTATCTTTAGAAAGCATTAGATGCATTTAATAAACATGTAGACTTTTTTTTTATTTACTTTCTCCAACACTCCATGGCTCACACAGAAAATGCAGTTATTAGATGGCACTAACCTACAGCAATATCAGCGGTCCTAAGAGCTCCCGTTAAAAAGATTACCACACAAATCCATGCCCTTAAGTGTGATTGTATTTTAAACCCTGAAATTTAAAAAAAGAAATCCAACATTTAATTGCAGCCCAAACCACAATGAAAACTCAGAGTAATCAGAGTCTAGAATTAATTCAGCAGCTGGTTTTAACCAAAACAGGAGGCTCTTCTGAAATGACTGTGCAGGCAAGGGCACACCAGGGAAGAAAGGTGGCCAGCAGCAGTATTAACAACTGCAGCGTGTCCTGTGTGCTGTAATCCCATACCAATGCATATACCAGCTCATTTGCATGTTTGCAAGGCTTTGGGTCTGTGCGGTCAGGTGGCTAGACAGGCTCCACTTCCCACTAAAAAATATCATCCAGTTCATCCTAATTATGCAGGAAGATGCACTCAGCTGCTCAAAATTATCTGAAGAAGCATCTTAGGGTTTTTGATCTTTTTAACTTTTTTGGTTTAAATTCCAAAAAGTTTCACATGGCTCAAATGTTCACTTTTTTTTTCTCCTCAAGGATTAACTTAGCAAAGGCGATGTCGGCATACACAAGCGTGGCTGCAGAGAGTGAGTCAGGTGCGGCAAAACAATTTTACATCTAAAAATGATTTTCTAGGATACTTTTCTGCAAGAACAGAGTCGAGTTCAGCTCACATTTATTCACAAGAAATGACACTAGAGGTTTACCAGTATTGTTAGTGAGCAGCTGTGTATCTTCTGTCTGCAAACCACATCTCATTTTTATATAAGATAACAGATGAATTAGACAAAACTTTACAATACTGAAGACAGTCCTAAACTTTAACCATGTGACAGCACAGAGAATATGCACATCTGGCTCATAGGGGTCACATTTCAGCTTTAAAGGAAATCTAAAAAGGTTATGATATGCTTAAAAGCAACAATTTGGCTGTTCTGAAGACACACTTATTCACTTTCTCGCAGAGAGGTAGATTAAAAATCAGTATTAAATCCCTGTGCGTCCAAATAGCCAGAGGCAGGCTAACTCAGCTTTGCATAAAAACAGCTAGACTAGCTCGGCCCGAAGCTAACAAAAATCCTCCTACCAGCACATCTTAAGTTCAAACTAATTTGTTTAATTTCTTTAGAGTAAAAATAACACATTGCAGATTTATGGTAGGTATTCAGTTTTAATTTTGAGGTGCTCTGTATCGTTAGTTACAGACCCTGCAGCGTTGTTCTGATTGTTTTCCCAGACAATAGATTCATTATAGTTGTTTTTACAACTATATATTTTTACATAATTAACAATGAATTAAATTTACAGGCAATTGTTGTCACTGTAGCTGGAGAAACAACAGTTGCAATTAAATTCTTCACTTGCTGTAGTTTGTGTAGACAGATTTATCCTGATAATCATTCACTTTACATCCTAATTAAAACTGTGAAAAGTGCACTCTTTTATGCACATACAATTAACTTCCTGAAGCTGCTGTAGGTTTTATGGCACCATGTTTAAAAAACAATCAGGAAATATTAACAAGGAGCCGTAATAGCAGACACCTTAAACATTTCAGCAGCGCTGCAAAAAAAATGTATCTGCATTGTAAGTGGATATTGTAACAGTACATGATAACCTCTTGAACAGTCGCAGGAAAGCATCTGAGTAAATGAGTGGGCAAATAAATATGTGTGCATAAAGACAGAAGACAGAAACACTGCATGTGTACCAGAAGTGGCCCATTTTAGGAGCTAATGTGAGGCTTTATCCCAGTAGCACAGACGGTTTCCAAGCCTGATCCAGGTTTAGAAACACACATTAACCAAAACAGACCACTACAAATACAACTGCCTAAATGCACCACAGTTTTAGCCTGATACAGCTTCAGTTAATATTACAGGCACCAAGACCGACATTAACAGTACTCCATAGCAGGGGGCCTATTCACTCACACAACCCTCCAATCAGGTCAAGGCACAATATATTTTCAAGTTTTCTTGCATGGTGACCACAGTTAAATCGCACAAATACACGGGGGTTAAAGTGGGATTTGGCAGGTGGAAGGTGCTACTCAGATATTCACCGCTCTTTGTGGATTTAGCCAACTGAATTCAAAGCAATATAAGTGGATGTTTTGTGCACTATTTCCAACCTCTAGACTGTATAAAGCTCATCTAAATGATCAAATTTAGTGAGTAAATTTAATCCCATAAACACCTTAAAAATATACATGTCTGCTACCCTGTAACCCAACATTGACTACACACATCACAGCCTGCTCTGCACCAGTCCCACACAGTGCATTAGCTCAGTCCTGGAAACTAACCACTTTAGCCTGGACCAAACTGCCCACTTTTTCATGCAACCTTTGAATAACACAATATTATTAGTCTTCAATTTGATTTGCAAGACATTTCACAAAAACATAATACAGCAACACATCACGGATCCAATATCCAGTTAAATGAAAACGCAATTTTTTTTTAGGATTTTACAAGAAAGCAAAATTACCAGTTTACCAAATGTCACTGGCTAGCTTTAAAAAATAATCACTTATCTTACTATCCTGTCTTATCTTTCTTACATCTTTGTCCATCTCTGAGTGTCACACAGGAACATTTTCCCCTCCCTGGGAAATACAGTAATTGTGCATTTAGGACACAATGTGTTAAAAACAGCACTGGAAAAAGAAAAGTTTGTTTGCTGATATCTGTGAGCTGTTTGAAAAGGTGAATTTGAAATAACCTGCCATTTCAAAGGGTTAATCCATTTATGCTGGCTGCTCTTCTGTAGCGCTAGGTGCTGAAGTACCGCAAATGCAACTCTGACACCTGCACCATAAACGCATCACAGGGACAAAAAGGAAAAAAGTATGTGCTGAAGTTGTAAGGGGGTTACAGGATATTATCTCCATGCCATCAGCTGAAGCAATGCAAGGCTGCAGCATATGAAGAATGACCTCTCATTTTATAGTATTATGTTTTACCTGCCTATCAGATTATTTACTCATTTTTCTGAAGGTACCAGAAGGTACCCCTGTGCTTACATACCTTCACAAATACACAAAGAGAGTGATGCAACTGCAGCTACACTTGTTTTTTTTATGCTGTATAAACTAAACCCAATAAGTATAATTTACCAGGCTATTACACTCCAAAATTGTAACTTAGCTTACTGACATTATATGAAGATGCAGGTTTTTCAGGATTACAGCTTATAATGGGCAGGAGACTGGTGCTGTAGAAGATGATTCACTTTGAGAAACTTGTCAGAGGTTCATGTGTGGGGGCACCTCAACATATGCTGGACAGGCATTCCACACCCGCTGCTATCCAACAATGCCATGTTCTGCATCTTCCACAGTGACAGTTAAGTGCTGCCAGGATGTATAAATGACTTCTCACCAGGTCAGGAGCAGGCCTAAATTATTAGCTGAACAGTCCCATAGATATCATTACTTGTTGAGACTTGTTGAGCAGAAGCTGCTGCAGGATGAGGTATCTGAATTGAAATAGATGGAGGCTGAGTTTGAGGAGTATTCTTTCTCTGCTGAGCTCTTTTATGAACAAATATATGCTATGTTCCTCGATGATACCTAAACTCAGACTAAAAGCAGCTGGCAAGACTCAGCTTTTGTTCCTTTGTGCTAAGCTGTACACTGAATGAAAAAGGAGGGGCTGCTCAAGCCGACATTTGTTATATGTACTGCTACTATAAAAATCTGACCTATGATCAGGTTGTAAACAAGCGCCAAAGAACAAGGATATTTTTTATTTCTTGTCATGTAGCCTGCTCTGATATTTGAAACAGAATTTATTGACTCCCCTACCCACAATGAAAAGGGGGGGGATTATTCAACCCTGGGATCTCAGCTGGGGACCCTTCAGATGGCAGTGCCCATTTTAGTTCAAACAGGTGGCACGTAGTTAAGGCCACCAGTGAGACCCTGTGGACAAACACATTGGGAAAAACTCCTTAATGTTTGAATTCAGGTGTTTTCAGTCCCATTGCCACAGGTGTATAAAATCAAGCACAGTAAGTCAGTTTATCTTTCCTCCTAGATTGTCCATGATCAACTGTAAGAGTTGATATTGCAAACTGGAAGCATTTAGGAACCACAGCTAGTCAGCACTAAGTGACAAACCAAGTAAAGTTACTGAGCCGTAAAGTCACCAAGTGCTAAAGTTAAATTCACAAGGCTTACATAAATGTTCTTGTGTAAGGATTATTAAGGGTTGCCTGCAGCCACCTTTGCCTCTCACACAGTCCACTTTCTACAGTTCTGTTTTCTGTCGCTGGCAGCCCATAACCACTGTGCAGGTTTCTTGAGGCACGTGAAAAAGCGTGTGCCTGGGGCTCTGCTCGCCCCAGTCTTCACTCAGATACAGGCTGCCCTCGCAAGACTGGCTTTACAGTCAAAAACACCCTCTAGTCATGGCCTAACTCTCAACCAGATGACTATATTCAGTAAATGTACAATATTTGTTAAGTTTAGGAATAATTATGTTAAATAATCAAGATTACAATACCAACCATAGTGATTGTGATTATGGTTTATGCCATAATCAAGCAGTCTTACCAGAAGGGCAATAAGGAGGGTGCATCATCCACTGAGGTTTATTCTGTATTTTGTCATTTAAAAATGACCAGGATTGCCACCAAAACTGGCAGGCTCTTGTTCCACCTTTCGCCAAATTTCATGAAATTCTGCTCAGTAGTTTTTACATACTCTTGATGACAGACACATAAATAAGTGGAAAACATACCTCTGCACTGGCTCTTGCTTTAGTGGAGGAATGACACTGGTACACTTATTGAAGTGCTACATCATGCCACAGGCTGGACAGAGGTTCTGGTCAGTGTAGAGGGGAAGATGAATGGCTCCAAACACCAAGTTTTTCGGGGTGAAAATCTGCTGCCCTCTGGAACAAAAAAAGAAAAAAGAAAAAACCAATGCCAACGTCAAGGAGGAAATTCATCTTTTAACTTGACAACAAACCAAAGCACACAGACGTGTCAACCACCCAGCCAGCATAAAGAACCTCTTTTCCCTGGATCCCTCCATTTTGTCCAAACTCTGTGGACTGATCCAAAAAGAAGCCTGCATATAGACAGAAATGTGGGGCAATTTCTAAATAGGATCACTCCAAAAAAAGTCATGCCTATTATCAAAGTAAAAAGTACAGGATATTCACCCTTATGCAGCCACTGAGTTTTTGTTTTTTCTTTTCAATATATTACCAGAAATTCGTTGCTTCTCATTTCTACCTTTTGCTCTTTATTTCAGCATACTCAAACGAAAATGGAAAAATCTGCTTTGAATTAATTGGGTTTCTTTCCAGCCTACAAGGCAATAAATGCTAGAAAATTAGAAAGAGTCTGTACACTTCTGATATCCCTGGTATATCCACGCCGAAGCCAGCCAGATGTACTTCCAATACTGATTGCAGAACTGAAGACAGTAATTATTCATAACCATTTCAGAAGCCAACTAGCACGTCTGTGTTGCTCTGATGAAGACTGGTGCCCATTCTCATTCATTTCAAGGACTCGCATTTGAAGGAAACTGTCATAACACACAGCGGTGTCATGACAGAAACATTAACAAGCTAGACTGCAAATACACCGTAAAGAAACGGTGTTCAGAAAATAAAAGTTATACAATTATAAGATAGTCATGAGAGGTTTGGATTAATTAGCTCTGTGTAAAATCAAAAGTGATGAAGTCACTCAAATTAGTTATGTACAATTTATATCCTATAAATGAAGGATGCTTTTTGGTAGTTCACCATTTAGTGCAGTGCATTTGCCTTGTTGAGAAATACTGGCTCAATACAACATAACAAGGATTTAAGATAATTTTTAGCCACAGCTATTGCATCATATTACAGCCAACCAAACGGCAACCTCTGGGACTAAAATTGAAGCCATTGTTAAAGTGAAAAAATGCCAATGTGGAGCCCCACTATTGGCCACTTGAGGCTGACCGCAAAATCAATGAATAGCTTCTCCCATCATCATAACAAATATAAGGTGGGTGATGTTTTTTTAGAACTCAGCCATCCCTTCAAGCTGAATGCTAGAGGGGTAGCTGTTTGATTGGAAGTGCACCACCACAGGCAGCTGTCACTGATAGCTGTCTTCTAGGCCTTATCTGGTCACTCATCTGGGTCACCGAACTGGACTTTGTTTTAATGGAATTATCTGACAAATAATATAGTCCGTCACTAGGAGTAATTACCACATATCTGTGTATTGCACTCCTGAATACAGTTTGCTAGGCTCAGATGATAGATTAAGCTCCAGTCACACAGGCCTAGAGACCATTCAGTAACCCCCGGTAACCACTGGTCACTAGTGAAAAATGTGTATTTCCTGATCCGTTAGCAAGTGGTTGCAAAAGGTGGCTTGCTGTCACTAGGTGAGCTAAGTGGTATATGGTGCTGCACTGATTGCCCATTGTTTGTATGAAAGGCTCTGACTTGTCTCCAAATACTTTCTAAGTACTAGCGAAACTATCAACTATCTTGATGGTGAATGTTTGTTTCTGCTTTGTAACACACTTTTTCAAGTTTCACTAGCACTCAGTGGTTAGTGTCAGAGTCAGAGTCTTCTATGTATGGAGGAGTTTTTTGCTGAAATCATGAGTGACCCATTTCACTCCGCAACGGCAAGCAACCACTTGCTAAGTGGTCGGAAAATACACTTTTTTCCCTAGCGACCAGAGCCAGGGGGTCTCTTGGCCTACATGACTGACACCTTCCCAGACAACCGTCTCATTGGATCCACTCTTGTGGATCCAACAACTAAGGACTAATACAATAGCTGAGGACCAAAAAAGTAATATTGAGGCTTTAAAATGCAGAATCCAAAATCAATGTGTAATGTCACAAAGGCTATGTCCACTCTATTATATATATACAGTATATGCAGGCAAAAAGGCACATGTATATAGTATATTGGTCCAACCCTGCCTATTCCCTATTCTTCTTGGTGTGAAATGAGAAAATCAATATAATGCCTGCACATAAAGACAGATAGGATCAATATTTGTTACACTTTCAAATATCATATGAAATCAGTGCATATGAGTAGGAACTCAACACACACACACACACAATTACTCATAGGGTGTTTCAGCTGCTATATTGGGTTTCTTTGAATTGCAGCTTTACCAATGTTTTCAGCCACAGACAGCTGTACCCAGTCAAAAAGTCCTGAAAACGGGTTGCCATCTACCCAGCATCAAATAAGAGACTTATTAATAACATGCTGAAGAACAGTGGTGATTACTTCACAGTAAAAGGACAGATTCCTCCCTGAGGTGTCCCTACAGACACGGAGCTTAAAGGAGTGAGGATATTGGGCTTACAATTACTAGTTACCAGAAGCATGACTGCAAACAAATGGTAATACTACCCTGTAGCTGCTGTTGTCTAACGAATTCACTTGCTGTTGCCAAGCCATGCAGAGTTTGAGCAAAATTAAGATTAACTTAGCTTACCTTGGAGACTGGAGGGGAACAGCAACACAGCAAGGCTATTTCTAAAAAGTGCCAAATGTGGAAGCTTAATAGGATGGTGTCTCACCATCCTATTAACAAATAAAATATTGCACCAAAATTTCTCTCTTTGTCAGTCTTTGTACTGAAGTAAGCTAACTTCATCTCCATCTTTGTACTCACAGGCAAGAGGTTCTCATATCACACAAGGAAAATAAGTGGGTTTTCCATTCATTCATTCATCCATCCATCCATTTTCTTCAGCAGTGGGTTTTGATTTCTAAAATCCCCCAATTTCTTTTAAGCGTAGGACATCATAGTAAATATCCCTTTGAAGGTTCTGTGCACACGATTACCCCCAGTGACCACCACCAGCAGACGCCGGGAACACATCTTCAGTTGTGTATCTCAGTGTCATTGGATGTTTCAACCTTTGACTCACAACAGATCCTCTGCTGAGACAGGCCCACCGCAGGCTGACCCACCCTGGCTCTGTGTCCCTAACGTTTTGGGGCCCGACTGGGGTCTTTTCTCTTGATCCACAACCACTGGCTGCAGAATTCAGCCATTCCTGGCAGACCGTTCCTGGTCTGTGTTGGAATTCTCTGATGTCCTCGTTCCCCTTCCTGGATGACGAATACTGAGGGGACTGCTGTAGGTGTTCTAGGGTGAATGCCGCTGGTGGATTTTCTTTTTGCCTCGATAGATGCAACCAGGAATTTTAAAAACCTGGCTGTGCCTTCAAGTGTATCTTCTCTGGGAGAGGCTCGATTTGCAGCCACTAGGATGTGCCCGAGTGTTGCTAGAGCTGAACACAGTGGGTATGCAGGATCTTCGCCCAACGACTGGTGGAGATTGTGGGAGATGGAAGAATATCATACTGCTCTAAGCAGGAAGCTAATTCTACCTGCCTCCGTTTCCCACAGGTCCTTCCAGCTAATCTTTCTTTTTTCCACGCTTTCCCACTTCATCCACTGCCCATGACAAGCTTGTGAGACAGCCTTTGCACGTCTTGCAGCCTCATATACTCATATATATGTAAAAATAAAATCTAAAATTTAAACATATACTTCACTGTAAAATATAAGGTAGGTTTGGCATGGCAAAAATGTCTCCTTTTCACTCCAGTGGTCCAGCTTGTATTGCAATAAGCTTGCTCATTATGAACTTAAATCTCAAATTTGGCTTGTCTCAGGTATTCTAAGTGCTCTGGCAGTTAAGCAAAGAGGAGTATTTACATTTTCTCCTGCTCATTATTCCTGAAATGACCTCCAGAGCAAAGTAAAGCTACAGTGGGCCCAGTCAAGGAGAAGTCCTTTCCACTGAGCAGAGCTACAGAGTTGCAGAGCTGCTGTTTTTCATAGTATGTTTAATTAATGAAGTGTTATTAACGGTGGTTGCAGCGGCGCATTAAGGGAAGCAATGATTCCACTGTCAGTAATTATAGCAGTGAGAGGCCTGTTTATTATAATTAGTCTTCATATGGCAGTAATTTGGTGTTTTTGTTATTCTTTATGGTTTGTTGGCTTATATATATTAAATGGACATTTGCAACTTAGTTAAGACTAATTATTAATAATGCTTAATTGTTAAGTACACATATCCTGTACATCCTGATAATAAGTCACTTTCTCGATTATAATGTAATTTCTATAATATCCTGTATATGCAGAATATGTAGGCTGTTATCATGAAGCACATGCTGCCAAAGCTCTGCACCTAAACACGAAATTTCCTGGAAAAATGAACAGCAAAAATAAACAATTCAAACAGATCCACGTCATCCCCAGCTCTGTTGTACAGCGTTAACAGTTTTGCCTACGGCTGCAAACACAACGCAGCTCCAAAGCGGTTGTTTTTAAGCACTTCTTCTATTGCTCCATCCATCAAGATATAGCACATTGTCCAAATCCGCTTTACATCTCAAATTCCCATTGTGATCAAAGAACAAAGGCGCGACGCATTTGGGAATTACTGTGAACCCTGGATGCTGGAGCTGCAAGACAAAACAAAGCTTCTGACTTTGTGGTACACAAAGACAAAGGTCTTTTGTCCTCGGAGCACAGCGACGCTAGGCACAGTATTGCCAAAGGTTTGCTTGAGTCATGCAGAGGTCACACCTGCTTGGCCTTTTCAGTGGACATTATGATTGGGCATATGATTCCCGTGGATTTGAACCAGTTAGTCAAGATTAATGGGGGTCACGGATAGATTTTCGCTCACTGCAGAGACGCAACAGGACTTTCAATCACATGTGGGAAAAAAAATCTCACACTATTCCAGCTTAATCTGCGAGTTCCCGGTGTGAGTTTCCAGTGCGTGGTGAAAAGCAGATGGATTGATAGAATCACCACCTTTTCTCCACAGTTCCCAGCTTCATGTTAAAACTGCGCTGAATTAAAAAGCCACAAAAAGAAATATCACTTTAATTGATTTTAAGATTCATATCTCTTCAAGAAGAGCAAAATAGACTTAATTATACTATTGTTTTCGTATCTGCTCTTTTCTCTGTGGACAGACCCTCTGTGATGTCAGCTATTGTTCAGTCACAGGCTGAACTTATTTTTTTTCTCCACACAACACAGGTAAACAAACCCTGCACAGGCTGTGCCGAGTGATGATGTGCTGCCACCTCACATCCCCTGAAGTGTTAGAAATCTGAAACAAAGAGGCGTGATGTGTGACGACGTGTGTATCAAAAGATTACACTAATTTTTCAAAACCCTTCTTTCATGCTGTCTTCAAAAAAAGGCTTGTTTAGCTGCGTAGCATGAAATAACCTTTTGCGGCTGTTTTTCAGCCCCGCCATTTCAGCAAAGTTGTCCGCCTCTCTTCTATGTCCCTCAGTCTTCGCTGTCTGCCTTCGTTTAAGAGGCCACAGCCACATAATGCCGAGGCCAGCGGCTTTGCTGGGAGCACCTGGTGAGTTAAAGGCTAGGCCAGGTGGTACACAGCTTTGACTGCCAATTAGTGCGGTGACCATGTGAGAGCTGCCCGAGATAACTTCTAATTAACAATGGACCTCTGAGGCATAACAATTAGCCTTTCCTTCAAATAAACCTACACACAAAAAAAGGATCCACATGCCAAGCCCACTGACTAAATGATTTTGTGCTTTTTGCTGGCAAATAAAACCCTAATCAAGAAAAATAGCAGTTAAAATTATGCAGAAAGTAGCAACAGTGACAGGCTGTGCGTATTGACACATATTGTATCAGTAAATCTCTTGTTAAAGAAGAGAATGAAGGCATTTTCCCTGGCAAGGTCATGGTTAAGGGCTGTCAACAGCACTATAAGCAGAACGAAAGGTACCAAAGATGCTTCACATTGATGATGACACTGAAGTAGAGATGCACGCTCACAGACTAACTGATTGAACCAGAAAATGATTAGACAGCACTGGGACAATTTGTGGAGAACATCTCTGGCTGACAATGGCATGATGAAAGTCAAGGACGGTGCATGCGTGTCCATCAGAAAGAAAATAAAAATGGAGGAAAAACTCCAGAGGATGCCATTGTCATATGGAGATGTATGGTTATGTTGCTGGGAGAAAACATCTGCTGCGCAATACAGTATGGCTTTACATAATGCATCAGCTGTGGGTTCCTTTCCTCTGCTCCTCCCAAGGCACCTGCCAATAAGCATTATCAAACAAGCAGTTGCAGATAAAAAGCCACGCGGTAATTTGACAAGCCTAATTGCAGGACTGATGTGCAGTCTCGATGTTGTTGATTGCACTCGGGAAGGATTATGATGGCAATCACAGGATGGCTTGCTTTGTTGCCGCATTCAAATTGTCATTTTGTAATTGTCTGTGATTAAAACCTCAAAGAGGGGGAAACTGTAGCCGAGATGTAGTAAGATGCTGTTGAGTAAATGCTCGCATACAGTAAACTACTATACAATGTATTCTCCACATGTGCCCGGAGTATAAGAAGCCTTATCCCCAAGAATGGTGCTGAGGTGTTTCTTGGAAAATAGCCAGAACTGTTAAGTGGAAACAGAGGGCAAATCAAAACGCCAGAGAGAAGTCCAAGGGGAATACTTTGAAGGAAAAAGACTGTGTGACAGAGCACAGAGGCCTGAACAAAAGACACTAACTATTAGTGAAATATCCTTGTACAGGCTGCGGATGCATGTGGACCACCACCCTGGGGACTGGAAACATTTTTTTGCTGTTGCTGCCGCACTCATGGTCCCAGACCTTGCTCTAAAGCTGTGTACTTAAAAGGCCTGATTGGGTTTGTGGTGAGCCACGGGGATTCCTCTGTCTGGAGCAGAGAGTCTGAATGCCAGAGCTGAATAACTGATTACAGTAAAGCCTTCACTGACTTAGCTCAGCCTTCACACCACGGCAGCTTAAGACAAGAGGAAATACCTCGCAGGAAAGATCTAAAAACAACTGGAAGTTGGATTGTTAGAGGAACTCGCTCAAACTTTGAATGAGCTGTTAGGCGCCCTCGTGGAATGCTATACATTTCTGCTCGCCATGGCGTGCTTTGAAGTAGAAAGAGCTGCACACGACTGCGGCTGCAGTGTCGTCAGACTTTTGCTTGCAGCACGTCTTCATCTGGCTGGCAGCTGGTGAGAGCTGCCATGATTCACTGTGACTCATTGCCTCTTCCATGCACCATTGTTGAAAGGAGCTCACAAAGGACTTTTCATTCTGAAGAATCACACCTTCTTCCAAATTAAAACGTATATAGAGATGAGAAAGCCTACACTGAGAGCTGTCTGAAGTACATATTATCAGGATAACACACATTTCTCTCAGAATAGCTCCTCTATCTTACACGGTGTAACAAATGGCAATTGCTTATGGCAACCACATTTTCCAAATGTAATTGGGTTCCTTGATAACGGATGCCACCAAAGCAGCTCATCTCCATCTCTGCCACCCTCCTTTCTAAATGCTGCAGCACGGTCCCCCAAGGTCACGCCATCCAGTCTGATTGGAGACGTGATGGGGAACTGGCTGAGCTAATGTGTTCTACTTGCTTATTATTTATAATGGCAAGGAGAGGTTTCAGTAGAAAATTAACCAGCGTGCTGCAGACACCTTCATTAGTAAATGAGACAAGATCTCATACAAAATACAGATCATTAAAAAACTCATAAACCTGGAGTTTACCAACACTGGGATATTAAGCAGACAATGAAAGCCGGCGTGATTAATGTTTACAACAAACTGGAAGGATTTCTGACAGTGAACATTGTTGTTTTAACTTAATGAGGCTGCTTCCAGCACCTCCAGACAACCAGTGATATGTGCTCAGTACATATATTTCCCGTTAAGCATCAGTGCTGTATATTCAACAGTTACACTCAACATAGTGAACGGTACACACAGCACAGTAGTTCTCTCTATTTTCAAATCAATAAAGAGAAGGCTGGGTGGAATAATAGTCTCATATATATAAGTAAAGTCCTTTTAGTCATTTTTCTCTTAAGTCTCCCACAAGAACTCCAATCCAGTCCTCAAAGAGAATAAGTTGGGTTTTTTTCTCAAAAATCAGCTTTTGGCTAAAATCCACACATTGAGAGAAATTCGCACAAACATGTGCTTAAAAGCGCAGCATGCAATGGGAATCATAACCCACCGAATGCGCAGGGTTTATTTTTAAAAGCGTGCGACTTTCTCGACAACAAAAGCATGCTTTTCCTTTCTCTTAGCGAGCAATGCTCTGAACGTTTTCTCACATCTCTGCAGCGGAAAGTTGCAGCGCAACACCTGGTCAGCCGCACTTTAACGCTTCAAGTGTGCGTGCGCGCCGCTCGGGTTAAGGCACCGAGCTTAACAGCTATAATTAGACAACAACGCGACATTGCTGCAATCTGTGGACTGAAATCCACGCACTGTGTTTCCACACTCACCTGAAGTCGGTCCCGAGCTGCGAGTGAAATCTCGTGATTTCCGCGCGGCGGCGGCTTCAGCTGCACGGAGAGCGAAATAAGGAACCAATTTAAGGGGGGCTCCAAACTGGCAACCTCGCACCGCTGCCTGTTTGAATGTGACAGCACCGGGAGGAGGTTTACTTCCCTCGTCCTGGAGCGAGCGGCATATCCGTGCGTGTTGGGGATTTTTCCTGCCAACACATTCCTCTCGTATACGGGCTACACGCTACTCGCTCCCAGGCAGTGAGGAGCATGCATTTTAATTCCTGAGCGCTGACCATGAGGGGCTCAGCACTGCTACGCCCCTCAGCATCCTCACTCGCACACACGCTTCCATGGATGTGTTTTTCCCCCCTCCTTTGGCGTGTGTGACCGGGTCCTGATGTGCGCCTGTCGCTCAGTGCTGCAGGAATCAGCAAGCGCTTATAAAGTGATAAATAATTGATTTCATCCGTTTATGGACTATTTTAGATCATTGTCAGTTTTTTCTAGTCGTTTATTAAAAATAAAACACACACAAACTGGGGTTAAGTGGCAAGTTTACCCCCAGGTAAAGTCTGTATAGAATCTCTAAGGTTAAAACTTGTGTTACTTTAATGCTTGAGCCATTTGGAAATGATCTGTACAGCTGATTTCCATAGTGTAAGTGTTGCTGACTAATAGGATAATAGAGGTGACTGGTAGCTTAACTAGAGCGAGTTTAAGAAGGGTTAACTCACTCAAGCTAAAGTTCACTCAGCCATAATAGCCTCAAGCCTGCAGAGACCTGTTAGTTTTTCATGCCCTTGGCTAAGGTGACTGTTTACCTTCACACCCTGAGGCAATTGGAAAATATTTACTGTAGTTTCATTGAAAATGTCTGGAATTATTTTCGTGGCAACCTTTATCAAATCCATGGAGTCAGCTGAATCGCATTTCAAGGCCTAGAAAGTGAGCGTAGAATGTGAAGAAATACATGACAAATAAGTGATTGAAACGGCTGTTTTTTTTTAAATTAAATACACATAAAATTAGGCATAACTAGAAAAAAAGCACTGCACTTTAATGGTTAGTAGTGGAAATACATGATGCTAAAAGGGAGCACATAGCTCGCATAATCAAAGCTAAGACTACATCTTACATCAGTGAAGCTTTGCCTGGAGTTCTGTGGCTTGCACTGCATGAGTTCTGGGAGCCCGGAGGCCCCTGAAAGCTGCTGCTGAATGCAGATAAGTTCGTCATTTGATAGAACATTTCCTCTCTGGTTTCAGAGTTGCATGCTGTCTTAGGCTCAACAGATGGGTGGGCACTTGGCTAGATGGGGACTTGACAGACCAGCTGAACATACACGGTGGAATGATGGCTTCTAGCAGAGAGAGAGTGTGTGAGTGTGAGTGCGTGTGTGTGTGTGTGTTTGTGTAGGGGGCTGGTGGGAATGGAGTGTATGAGGAGTGAGTGGGGAGGTGCAGATAATGTGGTTAGGCTGAAAGCCGGGCAGTAGGAATAGAGGTCCATTTAGAGTGATGCCGTGTAATATCTCTCTTTTATTTAATCTGCTCATGGCAACATCTCTGGTTGCGATGGCGGATATGGTGGCTTATTTGTTACCATGGTGCTCAGGACCAAATCAACAGGCTCATAATATTGTGTTTAAAATATTAAAGAGACTCGTTATGGTTTGTTGCATTTCCTTGACCTTCAAGATTTGCACCACAGGTTACAAACATTTGGCCTGTGGGCCAGAACTGTCCTGTCAGATAAATGCTCTGCTCTGCCTGCTGTGGTGATATTAGAGTTATTACACAGGAGTGTAAATGAAAGGAAAGTAAAAAGCATTTCAAGATCTCATCCTCTAATAAAATAAAATTTTTACTGAGTTTGGAAATTCATTGATCTGTATGTTGTAATTCATATGCAATGAGACAAAGGGAATTCAAATTTGAATATAAGTTGCACTCCAGTGGCTTTACTTAAATGTTGTGACCTCATTATTTAAAACTTTGGCAATGTGTCGTATAAACATAAACCATTTAAACTTTTTTTAATAAAACAAAAAAAAATAAAAATAAGAAAAAGCATAACAAACTGTATTATTATGTTGGTGCTCCATCCCCATCCCCAAAATATTCCCAAAGTTTCTTCCATTAGCAGCACTTCCAGTATCTAGTGTCTAAGTGTGTGAGGATGTATAAGAACCACTTTGTAGAGCACTTTGTAGAACTGCTAAGGTTAAAAGGCACCATGTAAGTGCAGACCACTTACCTTTTTTACAGCCGATATTTTGGCAAGTCATAGCAGGAAACACATAAAAGCGATATCATCAAAAGTGATCTCAGTCCATACAGGTGAGCTAAAGTATCTGCTGTTGGTTCTCTGTTATTCTACTCTGAATGTAACTCAAAATGAACCAGAGTTATTTGTAGTACTTTTCATGAGCTTTTTATTTTAGAATTAATTATACAGCCAATTAGAATAGAATAGAATGCCTTTATTGTCATTATGCTGAATGTGCAATGAGATTGGAGATCTCATTGTACATTCTATTATGTACATTGTATTAAAAACAACATTGTATCATGTTTTTAATAGTATTATTAAAAACATCACTAGTCTGTTTATCCTCTGAGATGATATTGTACTGAACAGTGGCACACATCTTGATTTCTTGTCAAGGAAGGCTTTGCAGCTCACTTTTAGGGGAAAATGTAGCAGAAACGTATACAGTGTAAGAACCAAAATGTGAACAATTAACAGCAAAAGGAAATGCAGACTAAAAATAGAACTACTACCTACACACAAAACTAGGAGCTTTACATGTTCCTTTTGGACATTTTTCTCATGCATCTGACTTCCAGGAAAAGGGAAAAATTCTGCTGCTGTGTGTCCCTTTTACTACTTAAGCTTGAACTCCAGCTTGAGGGTCCAAAAATGAGTTTTGTTAAAGGGGACAAAATGCAGAGTTTCCTTTGATGTGGCTCTAACATTAACATCCCAATTTCTTTGCAGATCTGCAGTCCTGATCTGCAGAGAGGGCCGGGGGTGTCTGCCTGTCACAAGGCAGTGTGTGTTCGTAATTTTGTTTGAAGGTGTGAGTTGTGATACACTTTGAAGGTACAAATTCACGTGGATACCCTCCCAGTGGTCACACGCCTCACTGTTTAACAACGGGTATGTTTTAAATTCAGAAAAGGCTCATATCTAGTTTTTTTCCCCCCTTTTTAGTGATAGCAGAGCTAATGAAGACCTAAACTGTGCAGCCATGTGTTTGAATTTGTTGATCAAAGAACATTCTGAGGCTGCCTGTCACCCCTTTTTGGTTGTTATTTGCATGTTTAATGTTGCCAATTTAATAACCTTGAACCCAAGAAACTGAGTGCAGATGCTCCTGGCTCTAGAAGTAGTGTTTGGTTCTTGCTGTTCACAAATTTGTTAGCTGAAAATGCTAAGCTAAATATATAAAATAATAACTGTGTTTCAGTTCTTTCATGTAGTAGACTACAGTAGCACTTGTTTGTATGAATTTTAATAATGTAGGGTTGTCTCAAGTTGAAAATATTGCACTTATTGGACAATGACTGCAAGTCACCATGACTTTAACTTTTTAAGGCTGTGACCTCAACCAAATCTGAAAAAAATTAAATGTGACTACAATTCTAATAACTTAAAACTGAAATAAAATCTAAAAGGTAAAAGACTAAGATGGAGTTAAGCTAAGAATATCAAAAATAAATCAATATTAACATTTATATTACGAAAAAAAAGTCTTATAATATAAATGAGTCTTTAGCAATGATTTAAAAAGAAGACAGTGATGAGGCAAGCTGGATTTCCTCAGGCAGGCCACAAACGAGGAGCCCTAAGAGCAAACACTTGATTGCCTTCTGTCTTTGAGCATGAGATGGGAACAGTTAACAGGTTTCTGCCTGAGGATATGAGGCTGCGTGCTGGTTGGTACAGGAACAGCAGTTTGAGTATATATTCTAGGTCGAGGCAATGAAAGGCTTTAAATGTAATAAGCAAAATCTTAAAATTAATTCAAAAAGTAATGGCCAGTGTAGAACCATGTTTAGTTTTCTAGGTAATGGTGAGACGTTTGACTGCTGCATTTTGTACCATCTGAAGTCTATTTAATGCTTTTTGATTAACACCTGTAAAAAGACCATTACAATAATCTAACCAAGAGGAAATAATAGCGCGAATCAAAGTCTGAGTGTCACTGAAAATCAGTACTGATTGTATCCTCGGAATACTCTTTGGGTGGAAGTAGCAGGACTGGGTGACCTTGTTTATATGTTGCTCAAAGGTGAGATTAGAATTGAAAAGGACAGCCAGGTTTCTGACAACTGATTTTACATGACCAAATAAAGGACCAAGGGAGGACTTCATGCTTGGATGCAGCTTGTCTGAACAAATGATAAGAATTTCTTTCTTATCTGACTTTAATGTATAAAAATGCACAGAATCATTTCTTAATAACAGTTAGATGGTTTGTCAGGTTGGAGAGGTTAGATGAATCAATTTTACTGGGGCATAGAAGTGTGTCTCATCAGCATAGCTGTGGAATAAAATGTTATTTCATTGTATAAAGTAGCCAAGAGATAACACATATAATGAAAAAAGGATAGGTCAGAGTACAGACCCCTGAGGGACTCCACAATTCAGAATAGAGTAAGGTGGGCTGTGCTCACTAATGGAAAGAAAAATTTTTCATTGGTTAGATACAGACCACTACAGATATACCAACCCAGTGCTGCAGCCTCTCAATAAAAATTTTATGGTCACCATCTTACAATATAATTTGTTAGCCTAATAAGCAGTCTCAATACTCTGATGCTGTTTAAAACTTGACTGAAATAGTATCAGGTAGTAAACTTATACTATCTCAGTCAGCTAGTATTGCTGGCTCCTTGCATTGAAATGGGGTCCAATTAGGATTAGAACGACAGTGTTCCACACTCTACTTCTCAAACATTATTAGCAAACCATCTGGCTCCATTACCCCTGATTTTCTCTTTTTCTATTTTGGAAAAGCTCACCTTATAAACTCTTCATACACTGAGTGTTACTGCAATAACAGAAGCAATATATGTAGTACTGCTCCACACAATGCTTGCTAAGTTATAATTAGACCATCACTGATTAAATGAGGAATTTAGTGACCTGTAAATTGAGACTTTGTGTTTTTTAAAAAAAATCAGATTAACTGGTTTATTTTTGATTGACAGTTTTGAGTGATTTACTGTGTAGCATGCCTTTGTCCTCAGGTCATGAAATT
Organism: Bujurquina vittata; assembly: GCA_015106715.1. NCBI lineage: Eukaryota > Metazoa > Chordata > Actinopteri > Cichliformes > Cichlidae > Bujurquina > Bujurquina vittata. The sequence continues at coordinate 19,389 of VUQK01032845.1, forward strand.
TTAATGTAGGGGATAATGTCATCTGGTAATTACAAAAAAAGGCACTAAGATTGGATTTGTGCACTCTCTGCAGTGCTGCCAATGTTACTCTGAAGGCCGGGTACAGGGCAATCAATACTGTGAACATTAACAATTCCCCACAAAAGCTAGCCTGGAGATGTTCAATTAACAATGAATGGTAGATAGATTTTGTGGTCTCAGACTTTGTCAGGATTTGTGCCTTCAAAACAGCTTTAAATTCTATTGCATCTGTCAGCTGTAAATTAGGAAGTGTGTTTGCCAGAGAAACAGCTTGCAGTCAGCATTTTTAAAATTTTTATTTTGTCATTAGACATCTTCGATTAGAAGCCAAGACAACATATGTTTCATGCCTTGACATCAATGCTGTCCAAAGTGACTTGAGAAGTACAGAAAATGTGGAGTGTACTGGTTCTGCAGTGTACTGAAACCTTACAGTATGTGGCCAATCATAAGGAAAGCTGAGTTAAGAATAGTTGCAAGAAAAAAAGGTACAAGCACCGAATTCATTTTATATTGCTGGCAATTTTTCCATGTCTGAAATTGGTACAGGGTCTGGCAGGTCAAATGAAGCACAAGTTAATTAATTTCAATGTCTGGGGCTGAGAGGTTGGCTCACACTGGTTTTGAACATCCTCAGAGAGCAAGGAGGTTTGGTCTGTTGTCACGATCTGAGAAAGATATCCAATACGCAATGATCATTCCCTGTGAAATAATATTAAATATATGCATATATATACAAAAAACATATTCTGTACTGTAAACAACAAGGACCAGGAAAATAAAGGACTTACAAGAATGTGTTTCTTTCTTTCTTTTTTTTAAACACAGAGAGTGCAATGCATGCTGGGCTTCAGCTGCAGCATCTGTGCGCCAAATAGCAATATCTCCCAGCATGAGTCGTACAGCCCTCTGGCAATATCCTTCTCACATAGAACCAAGGTCACTTGGCTAAATACAGTATCTCATCTCAAAATGCAAAAGGATTACCATCTTCTTGGGGTACTCTCCATTGGGGAAGGTTCCTCCCTATCGCTCTTCCTCAATGGCCCCTCCAACATCAAGTGCCGTCGACTCTGAGCTTGTGCTGCCCTTCATTATTCAGTGCGTGTGAAGTGTTGCTTGTATTCTCACAGTTTTCCAGGTGCACACCTAATTACACCTGTCGAAAAATGGACCAGAGTACTTGTTGGCTCTTTTCCAAGGATGGATCTCTCACCTCCTCCCACTCATCCCTTTTCTCCTTCACATTCACCAGCAGTGAGCAATCAGGTGTTAGGGACTAACTCTCTATGGTCTGCCTCCCCAGGTAGTTTATGCTGAATTTTCTCTTTCAGTACGGTCAAATAAAATCATCAGTCATCAAGCTGGTTTGATATATATGGTTTCTAAGGAGAGAAATCCACATAACAACCGTTTTCCAGCAGTTACTGGTGAGGGAAGTAAGCTTTGCCATCCTGACAGTGCCACATTATACTGTGTGAGTGAGGGAAAAACTCCGATTAACAAGCAAAAGTTTCAAAGATAGCCTTACAGCAGCAAACTACTCAAGATTTGTGGATAGAGTAACAAATAAAGTTCGTGTCATGTAATTAATTGCTTCTATTGGCATGTTGGTGTTTTGTGGCTCTGCAGTCATGGGCAATTAGGATTAGACGATTTGAGATATGGAGAATTGAGTGTTGCGGCCGTCTTCCAAGCAGCAGCTCCACATGAGAGCGGGGAGCCCAGGAGTATTTTACAGAGTGGATTATCAATTCGCTGCTGCCAGGAGAAAAACTCTCTCTCTACTGGGAGATGCTGTTATTTCAAATCTTTGTCCAATTATATTATGCTTGCAGGGGCAGTGTGAGAGTGTGTAGATGTGAGTATGTATGTGTTGGTGTGTTTGTGTGTGTGCATACACAATATACATGCAGGTTGAGCAGGCTTGAGAGGAAGACACTGTGTAGCAGGGATATAATCAAAAATTGTGTTTGCAATCAGTTGCAAACACAACAGTCTCCTTAGAAGCAATAGCTTGGCTTCTAAGGAGAGATGCAAACCAAGGTCTCCAAGGAGGAGTTGTTCGAATGTTTTGTTGATGGAAAGTCATAATCAAACGCATTTAGAGCGCTGGGGGTTAAGGCAGAAATGTAGCCCACGGAGTCTGCAGCTCTGTCTTGGTGTCGTCTTGTGAAGCATTGATTCGGCCCCGCTTTTGATTTTGAGTAGTTTTTGTTCCTGAAGTCCTCTCCTGTCGATTTGTAAAAGAGCCTCGGAGCTGGATCACAGCGTGGGTGTTAGATAGGTTATTGGCATTGTGCAACTCTTGCCGTGCCTTGGCCTCTCCGAGTCTCTCAACTCTCTTTGTTGTTATTAGAGCAAAGAGCAAAGTTCATTGAAACTTTGCAGAAGGTTTTTTCAAGAGCAAAATAAAACAAATCGAAAAAGCCTTCCTGGTGGTTTGCACAGGTTGTGTGGCTAAAATGTGAGTTTTGCCCTTTGGGATGGGGCTGAAGTACGGAATCATGCATTTGAATTAAAAAAAAAAGAACCCTTCTTTGGAACATGAATTTTATCTATTGCATGGGGAAAGTTTTGATTGATGACCTGATGACAACAGGACAGAAAAACAAAAGAAAACCCAAATCACTGAATGAGTCTAAAGCTGTGCTAGAAGCTCTCTGAACAGGGTCATTTATAGTTTGTATTTGTTTTTTTGTCAGTGAGGTGGTACAGGGTATGGGGAGCAACAGGAAACTATGTAACAAGTCAAAAATATAACATAGAAAGATGCTCATATGATCCTGCACTAAATAATTGTTTTGCATTAAATAACTGGCCTGCAAAGTGGCCAACAAGCATTTAGACTTCCTCCTGTCTGTACAGAGAAAGTAATGCAGAACAGATCTTTACAGAATCAGAAACATTGTGTTATTGGATTGATACATAATGTTTATCTTTATCTAAAATAATACAGCACGGGGTAGAAACAGCTGCAAGTTTGCTGGTGTAACCACACAGCTGGTGGAAAACAAAAATCCTGCTACAGTATAGAACAGAAACATTATCGAGGAAACCTAAAATACAAAGATATAATAAAACAAGAAGAAGGAAGAAGACTAATAAAAAAAGCTGCCTCTGGGTCAATAATATACAATAAATAATACAGATAAAATATATAAAACTGACTAGGCTTATCCTGGACACACACACACACACACACATACTTATGTGCCCAAGACCACAAAAAGTCCAGCGTCCTCACAATGTGGTCTAACTAAAACTGATTAAAAAAACAAGAGCCCAGAGGCAGCATAAATTAAAAATATGGTCTGTCTCAAATAATTAATAAAGGGTAAATCTTCTGTTAAATAACTAGTTGGCTAAAACCACACACCAAAAAGAGCAGAAAAAAAAGTCATACAACTAAAACCATAAAATCAAAACCTATAAAACAGATAAAACAAAGCAGTCTCATATCCGCAGCATGGACTGCATATAAAAGATGAATATAGCTACTCTGGCATTAGTCTCAAAAGTAGTGTTTCAGCTGCTGTTATGTCAGGTTTTTACAGCCAGAAGTGACCATATATGGACAAATAAAAGTTTACAGGAGTCCGGAGTTATTGCAGGTCATATTTCATCTCCAGTGTAGCCCTCCATCCTGCACACGATGAGGTGTTTTTCTTTAGAAATGAGAACTTTGACCTGCTGGTGGCAGCAGAAAGATCACCAAAGACACGATTCATCCTCAAAGCAGCATTGATGTTCAGTTTTCATTTTATCACCGACTGACTTGGTGGGAGCCGGCAGCACAGGCATCAGTGGAATGTGAGAGCGATAAGCAAGTTTATGGAAACCGCGTGAAACTTCTCCTGCTTCCGAAAACAGAGCATCTGTTTGCTAACACGGTTTTGAAGTCTCAGAAAATTTGATTTCCAATTACAGGAAAAACTTTTTATGAAGAAGAATGTTTTTGAGATTGGAAAAATATAATAAAGCAAAATAAATCAAAAACAAAAATAAGCAAGTCAAGAATGAAATTTTAATCAATTTCAAATCAGCATTCAGATTCATTTATTTTGCATTTATTTTGATCCCCCCCACCCACCCACCCAATTTCCTGCCTGACAGGTTTAACTGAATTCAATATCGAAATGGTTTTCTTAATATAAGTACACACATTATACAAATATTATACACATTAGGAATGATTCTGGTGTTTGCGTTTTATTAGTTTCTAAGACGTGACCAAAAAAATTAAAAAATGTCCTGAAACAAAAAAAAGCTATTCTTTATGGCTGGGCTCCAAAACAGAGAACATGCACTCATGACCTCAGTTAATATGAAAACCTGACCCGGTGTACAAGAACAACATTTGATGAAAAGAAAAAGAAAAGAAAAAGTCAAAGTCAGGAGGTCGGGAAAAATACGATGATGAAAAGCAACAACTTCAAGACCATCCTGCTGATATTTATGGAGACGTGCTCCAGCTGATGGTGACATCAAATGGACACAACACATGGAAAGCAGGAAAGAGTAAAATCCCTCGAGAAAGCATTTGGAGCTCAGGGCGATGTGATGCACACCTACAGCATCAGTCTGCTAATATGCACAATAATAATACAACAATCACATTGGTTATCTGGATGACATTGGTTTAAACCACAAACAAAGATTAAGAAGATATTGGTGGGTCATACACAATTTTATGCTGACGTTATGTGACAGTGATAAGGATTTTTCTTTCTTTCTTTGTCTTCCTATTTTTTGCAATGTGGCCCAGAGTACCTCCTTCCTGAAGGTAAGCTGATACTTTGAGGACAGGGGTGAATGCCATCACCCTGAATCCTCGCTGCCTTTTGGGTGGCTCTAACCCTGTACAGGAGGGCATGATCATTAAGCCTTCTACTGTACCTGCTTCTTTGTTTCACATTGTTCTCTAACCTCCTTTTGTTCTCGAGGCTCAGAGATCCGACCCAGCAAATTAAAGAAAAAGTTCAAACAGACTCAATAAAACAAGAATAAAACATTTTCATAAAAAATATAATCCATATTAAAACTCTGAAGTTTCCGATACAAATAAATCCGCTGATGAGCCTTTGCATAAATGACACCTGCATTTGCATTAATCAGCACAAGTCTAACAACATGATCTTTTTCTGAACCAGAGACTGTGGGCGAAACAACCGCTGGCAGAGCAAAGCCATTCAGGTGAGTGATTGAAATGACTGCCAATCAGGGCGCGGGATACTGTCAAGTGAAATATGCCTAAGAGGTAAATAGTGGGTTGCCTCGGCACCTGGAGCCCAGAACGTCCACAAGCGACCAACTTCCAGCTCAAAGCAATTCCATCTTAATTTCTTCCTCCAACTAAATCCTTTTTATTGCCTAAACATAACCACCTTACTTTTAGTGCCTAAACTAAACCATGTAACATATTTATAATTAATAATGTATTATAAGTAATACAAATAATACATGAAAATCTGTCACTTGTACAACTCAAACTTGGGTGTCTGGAGTAAGGAAATGTTCCTCTCCACCACCGACCTCTGCGGCCCATGTAAGTGGAAAATATTGATTTTGTGTCAACATCAGTACAAATCAGTGCATATTAGATTGGACACATGCAAAACTGAGTTCAGATATAATGTTGGGAAATTTGTGCTCAGGAATGCAAAAAAAGAGTTCAGTTCATGTAAAGAAACATTTGAGGTTGTGACTGTTGCGATGTGGAGCGTGCAGTCGCAGGTATCAGTGATGCAAAGGGTGCATGGGTGATGGAACAAACCAAAAACCAGAGGAGTGGATCCTAGGAGGGGAAGAGAGGCAGAGCAATAAGACCAGGCTTACTGAAGCGCTGTGTAGAGGCCTTAGCAGACCAACAACCCTACAGTATGACCAACAAACAGAGGAAGACCCAGGGGGAAAAACACACACAGAAGACAAAAAAGTATTTCACAAATAATGATACTTCAGTTTCACATTTGTTTTCCACCTTATTTTTAAACCTTTGTGTAAACATTTTAACACACATTTCACAAGTGTTGCTATACCACAAGTCACCCGTTTACCAGATACACACCTTGTTTAGTTCACCAAATCTCACAGCTTTATTCTACACTGCATACATTGGATTAATGTTTTTCTGTGTTTCCCCATGTCTACTATATGACCTTACAAACATGATTTGTGGTCGATTATCATCCCTAAAAACCTATTTTTATACACTATTTCAACATCACTCATCATCATTTTGAGTTTATTATTTGCCTGTTACAAATTAGTGTTTACTTTGTTTTACTATAATTCAGTGGAAACTGAATTCTCTTTCCACTGAACTCAAAGACTGTTCCAGATTTTCCCCAAATCAACAGAAATTATTATCATCAGCAAATAAAGAAAATGTTAATGATTTGGGGACATTGTGGAGATCATGTGTGTAAGGATGAACTGTGTAGGACCCAGCACTGAAGCTCGTGGAACTCTTCAAGTAATTTTCAGTGAATCCGATTCAATAAATTTGTACATTGTGATATTAAAGAACAGTTGATTTAATGGCTGGCCAATCAGCTGATATTTGCTGATTTATCAGTATTGGCATTAACGTCCAATAAATGATAAAGTAAATAGAAGAGATGTGTGAAATGACCTTCAACCATGCTGTGAATGTTGTTGTTGCACTGCTTGTCCACCAGAGTGCACTTTCCTGTTTGGAAACACATGTTTGGGATGCAACAACAATCAGGGCAGCATGTAAATAAGTAAGCAAATAAAAAACAGTGCATATAATAAATGTTGAGGAAATCTGTTTATGTTTGATGTGTCTGAAATTAAAAAAATATATCAGCCAACATATCAGAATGCTGGATTTTGAAATCACCAATCAGTGTCAGTGTTAAAAATGCTATATTGGTTGGGTACAATTGATTATGTCATCCATATGATCATTTAACCATGAGTTTGCTATCGCTCTAACATTTTTCTTACCAACCTGTGATCTGTAGTGTCGGAGGTTTTTGTAAAGTCAGTCATAAATCTATAAATCCAATGATATACGTCTTACTGTAATGATTGTAGTGTATGTACATTTATATGCCTGCATGCACCCTATCTCCTCCTTAAGAGGTGGGCCCATCTGAGCAAAACTTTGCACAAACATTGTCACGTACAGCAATTAATAATTGTATTTTTTTTTAAATGTATTTATTAAAAATCCCAATTCTAAGGATTTTTGTATATATTATGTTCATTTCACCGTGGCTCTGTGACGTTATGTTCTCT
>VUQK01032845.1:26698-38248 GCA_015106715.1 Bujurquina vittata
GTGTCTTTGTTTCACGCGTCACATTCAAACCAAACCAGGACCCACTCACATGCACGCTAGTGTATCCATGACTTCAGGAAACAGCAATTTGACTTGCATATATTTCCTGGAGAATTAATTTTAATCCTACACCTAACTACTGCATACCTAAACTAAAACATGACTCCTCCTTAAAATGTTATTACACAGTGGGAGCTGTTTTGCCTCCCCCACATCCTCATAATTTAGGTCCTTGTAAGTGATAATCGGACTCTGACACACACAAACACACCGTATACCCTCACTATTATACCTGATGATCAAAATAGCTTCATGGGGGATTCTGGGACCAGATGCCTCTCTACTCTCTCATCCCCTCCACCCAGGTCTTCTCTTCCCACTGTTATTTTTTTGTCTTTTCTTTTTTTCCCCCCCAGTCTGTTTCCCTTTCACACCCTCAGCATTTTAGCAGCGGGAGTGCAGCGGTGTTGCTGAGGTACTAACAGGCACTTTTACCAGATTGCTAAGAACTTCAAAGTGTGTTTGACATGTACACTTGGGAGGCCCGCACTGGGAGTGAGAGTGGATCATGCTGAGACCTCAGATTGGGTCTTAAAGGCACCGTGTGTGTGTGTGTGTGTGTGTGTATATATATATATATATATACACACACAAACAGTGTGTATATACATTCCTAGAAGTACATTCCTGGAATTAATTATGTGTCACATGTTTGTAACTACTAGCCTGCGGCACATTTTCAAATTCTTCACTCCATTCAAATGAATGGGTGTGTGTCCAAACGTTTAACTGACAAAAAGAACTGGCATTTATGATAAATCTTTAAAAAACAAACATATAGATTTTAAAAATCGCAGTATGTGTGATGATATTTGTGCAAAAGTTCGTTCAGATTGGCCCACCTGTTAAAGAGGAGCTCGTGTACATACATATATACATTCACATATATGCTACAATCATTATAGTGAGATGAAGAGGCTTTCCTTCTGGGACTTGAGAGCAAGCTTTAATTTTCCCCCACAGTGAATGTTTTAAAAGGGGAATGGCTTTTCAGTTTTTAATTTAGCACTTCTTCCACAGAACATGACAAGCCTGCATAGAAAAAGCTTTCAATCCTCTCAGTGCCGCTGAGATCTTTTCATTTCTTCATGATACGCCAGGGTTTTTCAGCCTTGTCTTTTTATCTTCGCCTCCTCCACACTCACTAGTCGCAACACTCAATTTACGACAATGCTCAAGTGGACTTTAAAATATGAAAAAGGAAGACAGACAATGGATTAAAAAGCAAGAGAAAGCATGAATGAGTAATGAATTCAGTAAACACTGGAGTAAAACTGAATAAAAAAAAAACTTTCCTCTCATTAACATTTTGTTCATACTGCGTGTGCACAAAAAATGGGGGGAAAGCAGAAGAAAGACAAACAACAGATGGGCTAATATCCTGAATTTTTGACAATGTAAAGAAGCTTCAAAGCTAGTTTACATGTCAAGGAAAACAATGATTTCTACCACGAAACCTCATCAATCAGGGCCGGGTTGGACTTTCCTGTCCATAAAGATACAAAGAAGATATAAAAATACAGAAGATGTAAAATGAAACAATCAAAGTGGGATTTGTTTTAGACATCCACACATTTGCTTGGCGAGGGAGACACAGCATTCCCAGCTTCATCAATCCAAATTCTGTCGTTCAGACTTCACTCACTGCTGCATTATTGTTCTTCACAGCTTCATTCAGGCATTGTCGTCAACAATGTGGAGTGTAAACTGTTTTGCTTTCTCTGTTTCTTTGTTTGCTGTGTGCTGCAGCAGCTGCCCCGCCCTTTGCACGTGGACTCAAAGAGAGAGATTTTGAAAATACATCATGGGAGAATGTTTTTAGCAAACCGGAAAAAGAGTAGAAATGACATGAAAGACATGTATATAGCCACAGTCCTTTGTGACCTTTGATGCAGCTGGATGCAGTTACTCAGGCAGACCTGGAAAGACTGCCATCTCAGTGAGGTAGAATGTAACTGTGTAGTGGATGTGCATGTTATACATAATATAATATATATAATATAATTTGTGGCTCGATGACAGATGTGTTTTTTTGCTGTTACTACCAATGAAAACCTGATTATTATCATTCCCGATGAGCAATAACCCACATTTGAGTTTCTGGACATGCGCGGGTATATGAGCACAAAAATGCACCTATGCAACAAGTGGCAATAAGGCAACACAATAAAGAATCACAATAAGAAACCATAGTAACAGTGGATCAAAACAAAGCAGTATATTTACTCCAAAAAAAAAGAACAAAACATGATTTGCTACACTGGCAGGACCCAAAGACCAGACTCAGAGCAAAGATCACAGTTAAAGTAATTTTACTGATGATACAGGAAAAGTTAGCAAAGAGGTAACTTGGAGATAAGACAAGCCTCAACCCAGAGAGAATCTCAGGAGCTTTGTTATGGCAGGCAGGCTGAGTGTGGGGAGAGTGCAGAGTCGGCAGGAGAGTTCCAGATAGTGGGCAGGTGGAGAGCGGCCAGGCCGATTGTTAATAGGCAAGCAGAGGCTCTTTCTGCAGCTGTGGTGCAGAAGGGAGGTGATTCACAGGAGACGTCCACAGAGAGCAGGTAAGTGCTCTTTCTGCAAGGGCACAGTAATTACGCAAGCAAAGACCTTCAAAATAGATCTGAGACAAAGGTGGCCTGATTGTCACCATGTTGACTGGGACGGTCTGGCAGAGAACGATAGCACCACGTGTCTGTTCTTGATGTAATTGTTTGCCTCGTGACTCAATTGACGACAGGCATGGGGGTAAGAGCTCACACGGGGAAATTCCGCTCTAGGTGGAGACTTTACACAGATCCAGCCCAACAATGCCATCAAAGAAATGATCAACAGAGAAGGGTGGAAAAGGAGAAGAAGTAAAACTAAAACAAAACCAGGCCTGCAAGTTGGTTGTCAGAATGACAGGAATGACTGATCGAGAAATTTTCACACCACCCGGTTTCTACTAGCTTCTAAGAAAATTTATTTTTTAGCTTTATTATTAAATGCTTGGGTGTGTTTACTAGTGTGTCTCTGTCGTATCATTAGTCTACTATGTGACACAGGGCAGTGGTTTCATCCATGTTTTCTTTCCATTGGATAGAAAAAGCAGCCTTCTGCTTGAAACAAGGTTGGTGAGCAAAAACAGCAAACCTACATGCTGTAAAAAAAAAAATAATAATAATAAAATAAAATGCTTAATGCAGTTTTAATACTACCATATTTACCAGATGCTGTTAGACATTCTAAAATGTTAGTACTAATTTAAACAGGACACTGGCATTCTGGTAGAATGTTTTTCTTTGCAACTGTTGGAGATAATAAAACTCTAAATGCTTACAAAATAATGAGCATCTAGAAAAATAAATGTAACATGCACTATATTGTCAAAAGTACTTGTTCATCTTTCACACACATATGAACTTGAGTGACATTCCATATCTTAATCCATTTAATATGATGTCAGCCCACCCTTCGTACAGTAGCTATACCAGCCTCAACTCTTATGGGAAGGCTTAGGTTTAGGAATGGGTTTATGGGAATTTTGAACATTCTTCCAGATGCTGATTTGTGAGGTCAAACAATGATGTTGGATGAGAAGGCCTGGCTCACAGTCTCCGCTCCCAACGGTGTTCCGTTGATTTGAGGTCAGGACTCTGTGCAGGCCAGTCAAGTTCTTCCACACCAAACGGGCTCATCCATGTCTTTATGGTCCTGCTTTGTGCACTGGTGCACAGTCATGTTGGAACAGGAAGGGGCCATACCCAAACTGTTCCCACAAAGTTGGGAGCATAAACTTGTACAAAATCTCTCTGTATGCTGAAGCATTTAGAGTTAATTTCACTGGAACTAAGGGGCCGAACCAAACTCCTGAAAAACAACCCGACACCCAGTGACGTGCGGTGAAGTTTGAGACGAGTGAGACACTGACTCATCTGGAGTCGGATGTTCACATGAACCCAAAATAGAAGCTTATATTTCAATATTAATTATGCTTTAATCAACTCCATATTGTTCAACAACGATGGCAAGAAAAACTAAATATTAAATGTAAGGTCAAACTATTTTGGGGGGAGGGGGGGAGTCTCTCTTTTTTAAATAAATAAATTTAAAAAACGTATTATCATACCTTTATTTGAAGATGAAATCGTGCACCTAGCTTTCTCTCTACTGGGGCAGCACTGTTGCAGCACTGCCCCCTACCGGTACAGCATGGTACTTTCTGCCTCACTCTGTGTATTTTCACTCTGCATTTGCACTGTGCACAAGACTGATCACAAAGAATAAACATGTCACACATATTCATTCAATATATTAGACAGACTGTGGAGCATCAGCATGTGTGGCACATGTGTAATTAAAGGTGTATTTTGGTGATATAAAGAGAGACAGCAATGGGCATGTGCCAACGACCTGCTTCATTTACTGTATGTGACACAGCGCCACCAGAGGTGAGGCACAGCACTGCACTGGCTCGCCCCGTATTTCTTCCGCGTGTTTGAACAGGCAATGCGTAAATTCCACAAGTTTGACCATTAGCGTGTTGAAATAATTCATAAAACAGTTTTATAGAACAGTCATGTGGTCAAATGTATTTTCTCTTATCATGGTTAGTATTTTACTTGCCATGATGACAGGGGAGGCACTGCCTCACCTGCCTCCCCTGAATGCACGTCACTGCCCACACCATAATCCCCCCTCCACCAGTCAGTCAGACAAGTATCGTTCTCCTGGCAACCACCAAACCCAGACTCATCCATCAGATTGCCAGATGGAGAAGTGTGATTTGTCACTCCAGAGAACACATCTCCACTGCTCAAGAGTTTAGTGGTGGCATGCGTTACAACACTTTGCTTTGTGCTTGGTGATGTTAGGCTTGGATGGATGCAGCTGCTCAGCCATTGAAATCCATTCCATGAAGCGCTCCATGCACTTTCTGAAGGTCACGTGAAGTTTGGAGGTCTGTAGTGATTGACTCTGCACAAAGTTGGTGACCTCTGTGTACGATGCGCTTCAGCATGTGCTGACCCCACTCTGTGATTTTATGTGGCCTACCCCTTTGTGGCTGAGTTGCAGTCGTTCCCAATAACTTCCACTTTGTTATAATACGACTAACCGTTGACTGTGGAATATTTAGTGGTGAGGAAATTTCACAACTGGACTTGTTGCACAGGTGCCTCTCATGGTACCACGCTGGGATTCCTGAGAGCGACCCATTCTTTCACAAATGTTTGTAGGAGCAGTCTGCATGCCCAGGAGCTTGGTATCTACACCTGTGGCCACGGAAGCAATTGGAACATCTGAATTCAATGATCTGGGTGAGTGAGTGAAAACTTTTGGCTATACAGTGTATTTGGCAGGTCCTATCTAGCTAACCTGTTGTTGCCTCCTTCCTGTCTCTTTCTCTCTGATGATCAGTCAGATACACACATTTTATTTCTCACTGTGGACGAGCAAGCCCTCAAAACAGATTTTTTTCCTCTATAAAACTTTGCATGCTTTTCTTTGTACCTCACCTTGAAAGTGTCTTGTAAACACAGCTGCAGCTCTACGGTAGACTAATTAAAGCAGGCTTTGGGTGGAATGAAGGTACTTCCTCCTCAGATACTTCTATCGTGGGCATGCCCATTAGAGGTAATTGGATTATTTCTATTCTGTTTATCTCTTAATTCTCCAGATCTTTAGTTTAAGGGGGGTTGGGGTAGACTGGATAAAGGAGAAGCACCAAGAGTTTATGGGAGTATTCCCACAGCGGGCTCTCATCCCTTCCTGCCGGTCTCTGGAGGGCGAAGCCTGAACATGTGAAACTAGAACCTAGACGAGGGAAGACAAGGGCTTATCCATCCTCTATTACACGCTGCAAAGCAGGGACAACTTCATGCTTTAATGTGACTGTTTGTGCCTTCTGACACAACACAGTTGGTGCCAGACATGATTACCCTCCAATCTAACCAGAAATTCTAATTTGCAGCAGCAGAGCAGTATGCAGTCCAAGGCCATTGATTTTTCTCGGTATTACATCAATCTGACATGCCAAGAATGGAAAAGAAAATCTATAATTTTTTTTTCTTTCTGGTACATATTTTTTTTTCAAGTGGCAGAACTGACAGGAGAAAGAATGAACTTTCTTCTTTTGTTTTCCTTCCTCGTGACTTGGAGTTTTTTGCACCTACAGGGTCATGCGTGTGAAACGTAAACCCCTACAACCATCTGGTCACACTACTTGACTTGGCTCTTTCCCAACTGTGAAAAAAACGATGACGCAAGACTGTGACTTTGCAAATAATTTCTTCCTCAGGAATGAAGGTACATATACTGCAAGAGTGACACCCACCTCTCCTTTTCTTCACCTTCCCCACTATTTGATTTCAGTACTGCTGATAAATTCTTTGTTTCTCATTAGTTGAAATTTTCTCTAGAGCTTCAATGCCGCTGATTAATTATGCATTTAGACACAACTGCAAAGGCATCCTCTACATAACAACAGTGAATTAATGATCTGCATTTGCAAGACTGTCATATGCGACCTACATTTTTTGCCGCAATTGTTTCTTTCTATTTGAAGCTTGCAAAAATAATTATGCTCTAAAATCTGTTCTTACATTAAAATCAATCCTAGGTGTGATGTGCTGAGAGGCTGTAGCAGCAACACTGCCAGGAGGAAAAACTCGGCTTCAGGGCTTGCTGCAAAATCCCAATACAACTTAACACGCAGCAGTACTTTTACACAACCGTGACATAAACAGTAGTCAGCCCCCCATGCCCCCCACCATTGTCGCTGCCTCTTCCTTCCATAAAATTCATTACTTAGCTTGATGTCATTGTCACTTCTCTGCACATCGCAGTCTGCTCTGTTGACCTTTTTCTCAAAGTGCACAGTGTGTGACAGATTCAAGGCTGTGTGATTTCTGCGTGCAGTTGCTGATCTGCCCATTTGTAATAGTGAAATAAAGGAGATTGCAAGGTTATACACATTTCAAGAGCGACAAAGAAGCACGGGAGAGGCTGCTTACATCTGCTACGTACTTTGCTTTCAACCTTGGCAGACCTTGAAGTGCTATCCCTGCATGACTGGCAGCAAGAAAATAGTCTTTGGTTTGGGATGACAATCTCAAATAGATGTGGAAGTGGGTGGTATTTCTCCTCTGAGTTTCTTTTTTGCATAGCAATGTAAAGCCTTGAGTATCACAATGACAGAGTTTCTTCAAGGGGAAAGACGGATCTGTTTTTAATCTAGTTTTATGTTTACAACAAAGAAAACAAAAGTGATTCTCTTTAAATAAGGTGACAATATCAGCAGAGATGCACTGGGCACCTCAGTGAGAGAGAGAGAGAGCTCAATTCTGCACAGTAAAGCCATTCTCACTTATTGTGAACAGCATCTTCATTAGTTCATCAGTCTACTGATTGTATGAAATACAGTCTCTGGAGTACATTTTCTTTACAATGCTGAAATTAATGTGTTTGTGTGGCGAGATTACATGGATCCATCATCATCTTCATCATCATCATCATTATCATCCTCATCCTCCTCCTCCTCATCATCATCATCATAAAGTGAGTGTAAGAAAACAGGAGCAAAAAAAGTTAGTGCTTAACGTGACTGCATCTGCAGACACACTCATTCATCCACGCTCCTTAACTTTTTACCACCAGGGGTTTTTGTTGGTGAAAAACACTATGTGTGGGGACGGGACAGTGAAGAGCATGAGAGAGATGCAGAAAAAAAGCAAACTGGATGACTTACTGGAGCTGTAGTAAAAACAATTAAAGAGATGGTAAATGTCGTGACTTAAATGCACAGGAAGTAAAATTTGAGGTTAGTTAATAGAAAAAAACAGACCGCTGTATTCATAAATATGCATTAATTAGTGTGTAATTACATCTTCTAACAAACTGATGCAACAGAGGGCTTCTCTCATCTTCTGAACTGAAGGCAGGGCTCTAATGCATGAAAACATGCATAAAAATGCTTCTTTATTTTGGATATTGTTGCAATCAGTTCTTGTCAGCTGATTAGACATGCAACCCTCCCGTCAAATGGTGGAAGCAAAAATGTCATATTTGGTACTGATACTGTTACAAATGAGTATCCAATACAAAAAAATTTTTTAGTATCACATTTTTTGTGGACAGCTCTACTCTGTACTATGTTTCTGCGTGTGTTATTCTGTCTGGAAAGACGATCGCTCAAAAAGTTTTGAACGAATTCCAAAAGGCGTTATTTTTATTGCACATCACCACCCAGCAAACATATTGACACTGACAGCATTGAGCCGTTGAAAAATTGTTCCATAATGAAACTACACTGTCATTGTGTGGAAAACTACTCTACATCACTCTTGAATGTCACCTGGGATTACTTCTCTAGCAAAGGGGAAGTTAGTGAAACAAGAACTGTTTGATCTTTATCCTTTTAGAATGTTAAAAAAAATAAATAAATCCTTCACACCCGTGGGAAACTAAGAATTTCATGAAATGCAAAGTAATAATCGCCAGCTCTCGAAACTAAACTTTCCAGCATAAGTAGCGACACAGGTTTCGGCGGGCTGACATCGGAATGAGGATAGAAAGATAGCGCATGACAGTTCAACCGGGTTCATGCAACTCACAGCAAATAATATGTTCTATACCTTTGTAAGAAACACTGGACCATCTTTGTGAGTGAAAACTTCAACATCTGCGAGTTTAAGTAAAGTAACCTTGATTTTTTTGTCACCTCTGGGCTGCAGGTGAAAGGTGAGCTCCAGTCTCTCAAAGATTTATCCCCCTTTTCAATAAAAAATAAACAACAACACAAAAGGACAGTGAGAAGTCAGCTGCTCACTCTGTTCCCCAGAACATTCTAAACAAGTAGGAACCAAAATTCAATTCCTCCCCTAAAATAACAAAGTGCTGTTTCATAGTATGAATTGCTTACATAGGAAAATCAAACCTGCAAAGTCATGAAATAGCAGCTTAATCCAGACATTTTCTTAACTGCTTGTATTATTCAAGTCTCGAGGGGGAGATTTTAATAATCAACACAAATTAAAATTGTATTGTTCTCAGTACAAATGAGACCACAAATACATAAAAGTGGGGTAACTGAAAAAAACGCCCCCTCTCATTACCAACTAATGAAATCGCACTAGCCATAAAAACACTTGGTAAACAATGAGAAACTTAATCCTGTCTGAGTTCATCTGTAGCCCCCCATTTCTTGCTACTGGAATGGGCTTCACAGATGGGGAGTGCCAAGGTGCATCACTAACTGTCTTTGAGTTTTAACTCTGCAGTGATTCAGTGTCGACACTGGAGTAAATGTATATCCGGAGGCACAGGTGAGCCAGACAATGAGATCTGTCAGCATGTCCAGTTTGATGTATAGTGTTTGCCGGTGTGAATGAAATGTATAATTCATGGTACATATTAAGACGGGCAGTCTCCATGCATGCTGTAAATGAGATTCTCCCACATGGACATATATTTATCTACATTTTATGGCACACAAGTGCATTTGGAAGTCCTAATGAAGAAATCCTTGCACAAAATGCTTCCAGATGTCGGAGAGAAATTGCTCTGCTTCATGTTTATTAATTATAGGGATATATCCTCAAGCTGGAAGGGGGAAAAATACAATTTGCTGCACCACAGGACAAGAAATTCATCCTTGGGTGCTGTGGGTTCAGGCTTGTTTGTGGATTCAATGTGTGCCTTCCATATTTTTTTTTTTTACAGAGAGAAAACTGGGAGGGAGGAGGATCTGAGATTCAATTTACGGGCAAGATGGAAAGCCAACACAGATGTCAGGAGTGAAAAATAGTTTCAGTTGACAAGTGAAAGAAGTTTGTAGTGTTGGGGTGTCAAGGTTCTGGCAGATGTGTTTCTGTCCTTGGCGCTGTGTTGCAGCTGACGAGCATGGCTGATGGCTGCTGACATCCTGCAAACTTATTTACTGTGACATTTTCTTTTTAAATTCTTTTGTTTTGCTTGAAAATCCTTCAATTTGGGAGGACAAGTGGGATAACTGATGTGTGGTGTGCGCATAATTTAGTTTACAGTCATCATGATCCAAAGCCGTCAGTGCCATGTTGTTTCTCAAGATGTAAGATGATGAGCGCCCTACCTGTAACGCAGACTCACCAGCCTGGAACTCACCAGCATTTAAGGATATTGCATAATCAGAGCTTATTCAGCAGGAAATTAATTGCCAGGCTTTTTCATTTGAGAGAAAGCAAACAGGCCTTGAATGATTTCCATGAATTAAATAAACATTCTTGAGGATGGAGCCCTCTCTTTGCAAATGCTCCATTCTTCCCTATCAGTGTTTGTTTATTTTCGCTCTCCTTTGTCATCCATCACTTTTAAAATCTCCCCTGTCTGGGTGGAAGTGTTTCATGTTTACTAGACTTAATAACTCATTCGCTCACCTGAGAATACTATGGAGCGGCACAAGCCGCATGCTATACATAAAGATGAAGTAGGGAGAATGCTTTCCGAAGACAAAGCAATTACTGCAGCAATTCCTGAGTCATACAGTGGACACAGGTCATTTCATATAATTTCATGCTGATTCTCCCAGAAATATACCTTATGATACACTTTGTAGCCATTTTGGAGTGAAGGCACTCATCAGAACACGAGAAGCTAGGGAAGAAACAAAGAAAACAGGCACAAGCATAAAATTAGTGTTTTAAAAGGATCAGTGGATTCCCACTCTACTATAAATGTATGCCCCATTGTTCTCCAGGTCAAAATTTGGTCAATAAACATTAGTCTCTGCTGTTGTTTTTGAGTAAACATCGTTCCCTATAAAGCTGGAGAACATAGTTTCTATAGTTCCCATTAGATGCATCAGGGTGCCTTTTGTCACAATTGCAGCCGTGTGAAAAAGGAAGTTTGTGCAAGACTCTATGCAGTTCTGTGAAAAACAAAGTACACTCTTTAGCTTCCAAAAGAATTAGGTTGCAGCCAGGTACTGCTGATCAAATGCACTTGATAAGCTGAGCATCAGAAAGTGTGACCCACTTTATAAAAAGCCAAAGTTAAAGCAGTTCTGGTCATTCAGATGTGTTAACACAATGCTACCATCTGCCTAGCAGCAGGGTTATTATAGTTAACAAAAACGAACGAACTAACGAAAACTGAAATTGAAAAAACATTGTCGTTAACTGAAATAAATAAAAACTATAAATAAAAGGATTACTTTAAGGACCAGCTCACCGCGCTGGTCCTTAAAGTAATGGCAGCGGTCTGCAGAGAAAGCAGCTACAGAAACCGCTCTGATCCTACGAGGTGACCTGACGTGCGCGGAGAAACGTGACTACTTTTCGGGTCCACGCAGCCCACAACGTTGTGATTAACCTGTTCAGTCCTTGTGCGCTTCCGGCTACTTCTCGCTGGCTGCTTTTTCCGTCAGAGAATAACAACCAGGAATAATAAGCAAAGCATTAATGTAACGACTCACAATGTCAGCGAATTCCTGGACACAGACTGCTGAAACACAAAGAGCGAGGACCAAAAAAA
>VUQK01032850.1:5248-18627 GCA_015106715.1 Bujurquina vittata
CTGCTCGCGCACACGCTGCTGTGGGTGCACCCCACAGCAGCGTGTGCGCGAGCAGCGACCAGCGTGAGGAGGAGGTGCCAGGCTGTTGTGGCCGTGTGCGGTTCTTCCACATGGTGCTGTTAGTTAAATGAATTCATTCCTTACAAATGTGGCACCATTCAAGGGGAAATCAGGTTCACTGGCTAGAAGCATCGTTACAACAAATCAACCCTGCCACACTAAATCATTTTGCACAGTTAACATTTTCGAGTCTTTTTTGAGGATTGATTGTGATGTTTCTCTCAGCTGGAGCCCATTTATTCCTCATGTTTATGTCACTGAATGAAACGCACGTACGTACCTCAATGGGGATTAAGATGACGTAGAGCAGGACTCCGATCAGCGCCGTGGATCCCAGAATGTACCAGGCATAGAAAGCGCACAGAACAAAGAGCACCGGGGTGGACAGCACAAAGCTCCCGAGCAAAACTGCCTCAAAGACTCTGTGTCCAACGCTGGTCAAAATATTAAGAATCTAGATTTTTTTTTTTTTTAAATGAGCAAAGGGAAACAAAGCTCAGATTTCACCCGTTTACAGTCTTAAAAGGTAGGAAGATATTCAGAAGCTGCACGCGTATCCGCCCCCGTTCTTCTTATTTTCTTGCATGTCTCACTTCAGACCAAACTCATTTTAATATCACACAAATACAATGTTTTTAAATGATTTATCGAAAACTAAACCCAAACTATCCAAACCCACCTGGCTGTATGTGAAGGAGGAATTGCGCCCCCCAAACCTAATCGCTGGTTTTGCTGCCTTTGGCAGCCTCAAGTGTTCACAATAACTGACACCGAGTCTCGTCACTGGAAGAAATTTGGCCCATTCTTCTCTGCAGAATTATTTTAATTCAGCCACATTGGAGGGCTCGAGCATGAACGGCCCGTTTAAGGTCGTGCCAAAGCGCCTCAAATGGATTTAAGTCCCAACTGTGGCCACTTCTAGACCTTCATTTTTTCGAGCCAGTCAGCGATGGACCACCATCGTGCTGCTGCATAACCCAAGCTTGAGCCTCAGAGTCCGACCTCATACACAGACATTCTCCTTCAGGATTTTCCAGTAGAACCCAGAATTCCATCAATTACGGGAAGTTGTCCAGATCCTGAAGCACACTAAAGCCGCCCCGGATCGCTGCACACTCCCACCACCGTGTCCATTTGGTCAGCAGCAGTTTTCTCCTTGGGACTCTCCCATGGCTTCCATTTTGGTCCAGTCTATTACTGAATCCTGAACTCTGACCTTAGCTGAGGCAAGTGAGACCCGCGGTTCTTCAAGTGTTGGTCCGGTTTCTTGTGTGACCCCCTGGATGAGTCATGCTCTCGTGTCGAGCTCCCTGTGGTTCCCTGGAGTCCCAAATCCTTAGAAATGGCTTTGTAACCCTTGCAGACTGATAGAAGTCACTGACTTTAAATCGTTTGCGATCTTTCAGCCTTCTTCTATTTAACTCACTTGTTCATTCAAAAGGCCTGGCAGTGAACGGGTCAGGGTTAATTCATGAGTTAACAAGAGGGAGCAATTACTTACAACTAGCTTTTTCCCCTTAATAAAAAGGATTTTTTTTAATGAACTTTGTATTTACGCGGCTTATTTAATGTTAATGGGGCTCCAGAATGTAGTGGTTTACACTACTGCTTAGGAAATAAAAGGTTACGGGTTAGATTGTAGCCGGAGACACAGATCCCTTTGGGGAAAGCTGTGCAGAGCCCCCTGCTGCAGGGGCCCACTGTGATAAGACCACCATATAGGTCTCATATTAAAATCTGTTTGAGGCTCTGCAACATCCAAGTGTGACGAATATGCAAGAAAATAAGAAGTCAGGAAGGGGCCCACACATTATCTGTGCACGTGTAAATCAGTCCTTACCTCTCCATTTGAAATGTCACCAAGCACTCGCAGAGATATGACTTTTTGGAAGCCCACCGAACTCAAGGCACCTTTCAGTCTGACAGCAGTGCGCAGGTTTAACGCCCACTGCAAGGACAGCATGCAGGTTTTGAGGAGCTCTGTGGCGAGCAGCGCGAAGGACAAACCAACACCACTGGACTGTCCTGGGTCACTAATGTAGTCCAAGAGCTGAAAGACGACGACAGCCTGACGGGACGGAGACAAAAATGTTTGATGCACTTCAGAGAGCAGAATTCATTCGACTGCATTTCAAAGCTGTTTACACAGCATTTAAAAAGAGCTTGATCCAGTCCACGCTGGAGCCCAGCGGGTTGAAGCAGAACTGTTCTCTGCCAACAGAAGTTGGGGCTGTTTAAATCACAAGTCTAACGATGACACCTCACCGGCCCCAGAAAGGCCGTCACCATGGCAACGATGGAGACGGCGACGGACAGGATCAGTCTGGTTCTTTGAAAGCGAAGAGTCACGCGAACCAAGGAGGCATTCTCCAGACCTCTCCGTCCAACCTCTTCGTTCCAGAGCCTCTGAAGCCTGCAAAACACTGCCAGTCAGAACTTCACTCACAGTATCCCATTTTTCCAATAACTGATTTTTTTTTCCTTCCACTACATGTCTCAGATTTCATTTTGGCAGTTCATCCTTATAAATTTCAGCACCTGCATTAATAGAGTGTCACAAGCTGCTACCCTGGAGTGTTGTGTGTGTGTGCTGCTGCTCTGTAATTAGCAGCAGCTACAGAGCTGAGAGCTGCTGCAATACATTCGCTTAGAAGCTTTTACCTATGAAAATGGCAGCTTGTCTTTTCATGTTAATATCGGTAATAATGCCTGTGCTTTGCTGCATGTTCTCCCGATGCTTCTTTCACACACACACACACACACACACGTGCTCCCCCCAGTTGAAAAAGCATCGTGCACACATTATATTCTGCTAATGGCTCAAAACGAGACCTTTTTGCGCTGATGTCTGCTACATCCAAAGGAGACATGCTCAGGTCGGACGTGTCCAGCCCATTTCTGAACATGGCCCACATTTTGTGAATCATCCAGAAAAAGCTTGCAAAGGATAGTAAACCGGCATTATCCACGGGGTGGGACCTGGACGTAAAAGCAAAACAAGCCCATATGAAAGGAAAAGATTACATCTCCAGGAGAGTGAATTTGGAAACATGTTACAGTTTCTCTGCTCAACGACACCGACTCTGTTGCGGAGCAGCGGATGGGTTTGAGGGTCTGCAGGCTCCGATGGTACTTTCCAAGCGACCAACGATGCCGTGTTTCCCTGACGTCGACATCTGGATCTTCTGGGGCAGAAGATCCAGGTCCCCACTGGATCTCCTCTCCTCTCTAAAGAATCAGGAAAAAAAAGACCCAAAGACTTCAAAAGTGTTTGAGGAACAGGATGTGGACTTCAACAATGTAGCTGCCTGAAAGAGGGGGATGAAAAACAGCCCTAAGAACTACAGTAACAATTAACTGCACTTCCTAATAAGAACTATATAGAGAAACATGCTATCCAGAATGCAGCCGATCAGCTCACTCGGCCCTGCATGAACCACTTTTCTACAGACCCAATCCTGGCCTGTGCAGAGAGATTATTCCATGCTCTCCTTTCTTGTTGAGTGTAGAGCTGTGCCAATGGGAATATCCTCTCGCCATTACTGCAAATATTAGATTTAGAAGTCTGGATAAAATTACGGTCCCCTTTCATAACACAAAGCCCTTCAGCAGACATCATCTCACCTCCTGCACAACTATTTTGCCCTAAATTGGAGGCCTTGCCCAAAACTTTTAGTCACCCCTGGATAATCTATATTCTGGCAAAATTAACTTTAATATTAACACTCATTAAATCAAAACAATTTTAAGCATCTCTTAATAGATTGATATTCTACAAAAACCTTTGGGCAACCACATCCTAGAAGAGAAAACTTCCATGGCAGACAAACTGGGAAAAGTACACACTGCAATACTACATAAATGTCTTTATATTTATAAAGGCTATAAATGCACACTTACGAGGTATTCACATAACATTATACTCTCGTGTGTACAGGAATATACTACATAATCTGCAGATGATAATGCATATGATCACCAGAATCATTAAGGCATTCGTGTCGTTTACATTTGAGCTTCAGGGCTCAATGACGAGTCAGTGTGCAGGATTTATGACTGGCTCTGAAACTGGAATCCCCACACTCTCCATGTCAGTCAATAGCCAATCATTTGATCACATGACTACGGTCAGCCAATCAGGCACGTGAAAGAGGCTGCACGTTATTAGCCGTCTGAAATCCTGCACGTTTGCGTTCCACTGAATAGAATCACTGTCAGTGATTTTACAGAATGTACAGTCTCCTTCAGTATGTGCCCAATAATATGAAAGTGCCATTTTTTTCGCCCTTAGTTTGCGGAAAACATTTAACAGTACATGCACACATGCTTTCATTTGCACACATTATCTAACACGCCCGCTTTAAGCCGACATGCATGCCTCTGGACTGTGGTAGGAACCCAAAGAACCCAGATGGAACCCACACAGGCACAGGCAGAACATGCAAGCCAGTGCACGCCAAAAGAAACGTTCTGCAGTTCATGCAAATATGAGGATTCTGTACATGGTCGTGATTTTATGAGCCGACGTTCCTTCCTCTAAGTTCAAACCATCACTGCTTACAGATGACGTAAATGAGACATGAGATTCCTGCAACACCGCGGAAGAGGAAGATGCCTTTGAGTTCATCCTCCATCCAGCGGCAATCTTGGAGCCAATCGTCGCAGCTTTTACCAATCTCGCCATTAGCGCGTCCACAGACGCGCACAGAACCCGAAAACTAGAACAAATGGGCTCAAAACTCGCAGTATAGTGAGCAATAGTTGCTGCAACCAAAGTCGAACGCAAATCCCCTTCAATACTGCTTTGCCATAAATTAACGGATCACCTGCGGCGGGTTGAAGTACAATCAAAAGGGTCTCACCGGTGCCGGCAGTGAGGCGCAAATAAATGTGATTACGAGAGCAACTGTCTTAGACCTACTTTACATGTTTAACTTAGTTATTCCTGGACCAAAGAAAGGCATCCTTCAGACTTTCTGAGAAAGCTCGTCACTGCAAAAATGCCCAGCAGAAGAAAAATGGGGTTTCCATTTCTCACCGCTCCAAACTTACACTGGCGTCCGCGAAAGAGCCAAAGACCCTCTTACCGTCGTCACCACCGAGTCCGCAGCCGCTGACGTCATCTCCCTGACAGCTGATTGGTCAGTTAGCGGCGCTTTTATACTGCTCCATCTGCTCTGCAGAGCATCTTCGGAGCTCTCCTCTGTAGGAAGGAGGCTGTTTTTGTCACATCCCTGTGAATGTGCTTTGCGACATTGTGTCTTTGTACGTTAAACAAACTTTTCTCCTTTTCAAACAGGAGAAAATACTTCATTTTATTAATATATGAGAGCAGGAAAGGGATTTTGGGAGGTATTCATCAGTAGCCGGTTGTATTTGGCTGTTTTGTTGATATTAGGCAGCAGAATGTGCTGGTGTAGAGTAATCTGAGCTGAAAAGAAAACGTTTGGCTTCACTGAAGCGAAGGCTCAGGATAGCACGAGGCTCTCGGCCTTCAAGGCTTGGAGGCCTTAAAGGCCGAGAGGATGGAGGCCGTCAGATCACTCTCGAGTCGTGCACTTGTTCTTTAGGACATAAGTAGAAGAATGAATTGATATGTACTTACACACACCTTGAGAAGTTTCAGTGACACAAATCCTTCCAGCTTGCAGTGGATGCCACACAAGTTGGAGGAATTCCAGCTGCACAAGCAGCACGGCTTCAATTATGTGCCGAGTCTCAACATTCAGTCTCTCAACCGGAGAAAAGTTCTATGAGAAATATGTCAGCTAGCAGGAAGACTCCTCCTAACACCCGTTTGACCCTTTCTCTACACAAACCTGAACGCTGCCGAGCCAACACACAATGTAAAACTTATAGTTCCCAAGAGTGTGAGTAGGTGTGTGTAGTCATATAGTTGCCGGGTGCGTGTAGTCATATAGTTGCCGGGTGTGTGTAGTCATATAGTTGCCGGGTGTGTGTAGTTGTACGTCAGCTGCAAAACTATCATTTTCAACTTTAAAGTTTATTTGGGCTCCTAACCCTCCAAAACATCTTTTTATTCAGGGAAATAGCAAAATGCACCGTTCAACTCTTCCAGATGGAAAAACTTAAGGTGTTTGAGAGCGGAAGTCTTCTGCCTGGGAAGTATGAATAAAAGAGGAAGGCGTGGAGGCCCCGATCGTCTCCTTGAGCAGGCCAACACAATCAATTCTTTAAAGACTCTATTGGAAGGTATGTTTTGATCTCTTGGCTGCCTCCATGACTTCATATCCATATCTCCATGTGGCCATGACTCAACTTGGCTAAACTCTCCCTCATGTATACTTCTTTATATTTGCATCGATATGATAGGATGGAGAGGAGCTCCAGAGAGACGAGAGGGTGAAGCTGCAGGTCCAGAGAGAAGAAGGGGGCTGCAGCCTTAACAGAACTTTATGATTTTTGAATTGGTCCTTTTCAGTCCTGCCGGCTTTCTTAATCTATTAAAGTTATGTTATTATGTCATTCAGACATAGGCCATTTTCACATTAATGACACAGGTTTGTACTTTTAAAAGATATCAATGTGCGGAGGTCACGTGATAACGTGTTTGCAGATACAATGTTTCTTCAAAATGAGATTCTTCCTTTTTTTTCTGTTGAGGATTTAAGAAATGTCCAACATGAAATGAAACTTTTATTCAGTGTCCTTTGTGATGGACGGCAGGAGTCACTCACTGCCGTTTTCAGCCCATGTCCATACTTCAAGAATGAGGCAGATGTTACTCAGGATTGTAGAAGAGGGGTCTGACTAACTGCTGTGAGGGGGTGAGGGGGAGGAGGGTCAGGCAGTAAAGCAGGAGGAGCCTGAGCAGGGACAAAGCGACCCAGCCTCCATGATGGATAAGAAGAAGGTTTTTGGCTCTGCTGATTTATAGAACTGGTAATATATTTACTAAAGTGCATTAAACTGAACCGCTCTTTCTTTAAGAAAGCAGGACACTTCTGATTATATCAAAGAGTGAACAGGCTGCCAGTTTTTTGAAAAAAATGTAGGAGAACACAAACCAGAGGAGACTGAAACCATTCTGCAGCACGTCTCCGTTGATGGCACGACTCGGATGCCCCAGGGTCCAGATATGTGGCTTCTGCTTATAGCCGGTCTGTCTCTGTGAGTCTGCAGACTCTGGAAGGCCGGCGGAGGTGAGCAGATGACTCCCGTCACAGCGAGTCGTGTCCTGTGCTGCACTTTGTGCCGCAGAAGCCAAACGTCAGAGCCCCAGCTTACTCAATACTTCTCATCCACAGCGGGCTTCATGTGTTGTCTTTTTGCCCAAACGCCTCCTCAAGCTGGTATCTCCTCCTCTGAGCTTTAACCTTCCCGCGCTGCCGTCTGACCTTCCTCCTCCTCCTCTTCATCTCCTGACAGGACTCAGTATGACTCGTCTGAAACCCAGTGCCCCGTGTCTTAACCCAGTTTGTGGTGTGCATTCAGAGAGACTATGAGAAGATATTTGTTTAAAGGTTCTGATGCACACAAAAATGAAAACCTCATTACTTCCCATCATTCTGTGATCACGCGAGACCTGATGTCCACTACAAGGAACAGAAAAAACATCCACTTTCAGAAACAAACTGCTGGTTTCTTTCAAGCACAATCCTTCAGTTATCTAAAAAAAACCATCAAATAAACCTGTTTCCGTCTCGGGAGGCTAATGGAGCTTCATCTTGCAAGTGTTTGAGGAGATATGAAGATGATATTTGAGTTTTATTATTTTATTTTCACGATTCTTTGGCGGCGCCTTCTAAATCGACTGATTTTGGTCACGTCCGGCTTTCTTATTTTAAATGTGTGTTTCTGAAAGAAGCAGCATCAGCGCAAGCGCTGCGCATAGAAGCTGGAAAACAGGCGACGATTGGTGACCTTTGAACCCCGTAACGCCAAGCACATCATATGTGCTACAAGTGTTTGTGAGAAAAAGCACGATCCATTTTTGCCAGATGTAGCACATTTGACACAAATGAAAACTCATATATGTAAATTAATATTTAAGTTCTTTAATAAAATGCCAGCAGGTTCAATAAACACAATTAGAATGTATTATTTGATGGTTCAGGCTCACAGGGGGAAGCAGCTTCATAAACGCTCATCCACAGATTTTAGTGGATGCCAAAGCAGAAATAATGTTTTGTTAAATAATGTTATCATTTTGGAAACACTAGAAGTCATAAATAAAACTTGTGTCTCAAATGAGAAAGCATTATATGATTAACGGTTAAACATTACTGAGCTAACTGAAGGACTAAGTCTCCACCCGTCACCTCCACGGCAGCTATCAGCAGAGCCCCTCATGTTTGAGCAGACAACTGACAATTCAATCATATCAGCAAAGTCTGGAAATAATGTAATATTTAATAAAAAGGGGACAATATAATTTACAGGGTTCGAGTACAAAAGTGTACAAAGAAAATGTTGATCTTATTTTATGACATTTCATTTCACCTGCTTCTTTAGGAAGTTAGGAAGTAAAACACATCCTGGTGTTGAAAAGTTCTGCAATTCTTGGTATCAACTCTTTCCTACTAAAACATTGTACCGTACTGCATGTATGCAAATGTCCACGCTGTGTACGGTGGCAGGGGGGCAACTGCCATCTGAACAGCCTTGTGTCAAAAGTGATGTACTATATTTGCCAAAAATAATTATTGCCGGTATTTATATTGTTCTAAATGACTTGTTGACCTGTGATCTATCAATCATTATCTCTCATGAATGATATCAGTTTACTTTGAGTCATAAAGAACATTCCTGTCACGTGGTAGAAGCTGCAATCAGTTGCCAACTTAGTGACTTTGTTACTTAAGACTTTTTTCTAAAACGCAACTAGCAAGAAATTTGGTGACTTTTTCTGGCGTCCTCAGTGACTTTTAGAGAGTTTTGGAGATATGCCGGTGTTGTGCCAAAAAGTGGCCGTCTGCCAAAAAGTGATTTCTGGTATTTGCCCCCCAAAAATTATTGGTTGTATTTTAATTGCTGTAGATTGATTTTTGGCCTAAAATCTGTGAAAGTGTCAAATATATCTCTCATGAATGATATTCCATCATTTTGAGTGAGAAGCATCACTCTTGTCACAAGCTAGAAGCTGCAATCACTTGTTGGCAAAGTGACTTATATTCTTTATTAATGAGGCATTAAAAATGTCTTTTATCGCGAGAGAGCTTCGTAGCAATACTTCCATTGCCTCTGAACATATCCCGGGCGGCTTTTGGCTGCTTTCCACACCTGTTGCGCCGCACGCACAGCGCGTTCCTGCCTGATATCGACAGCAGAGTCTTTCTGTGAATCGATGCTGGCCTATTTTAGAGAATTCAACGAGACCTTTGAACTGATCCAGCAGGCCGGAGGCCAGAGCGCGCAGTGGCGCGCAGGCGAGTGAGAGCGGACCCCTCCACGGAGTTGTGCGCTCGCGCAATGACGTCATTTGTTTGGTTTGTTTTTTTCTCGTGCCTGACTTTTGACTGCAATATTATTCCATTGTAAATTTGCAGTTTTCCAGCGAACACTCATTAAAACGGGGGAGGGGAGGGGCGGGGTCACCGACAGGTCACCTGCAGACGTGCAGACCAGGTGCAGGAATTTTCACTTCAGACTTTACGACTCATTTTTCTTTCTCCGTTTCATAAGCGAACCATTCATTCAGTTATTTTTTTTTAAATAAAAAATTAAAAGCGGTTACAATTTCAAGCACTATATGCAAAATTCAAGCACTTTTCAAACCTTGAAAGGACAACATTAAAATTCAAGCATTTTCAAGGATGTCCAGCACGAACCCTGAATAGACGCACACTTCTCTGTAAGAATACTTTTATGAATTTGTTCTGTGCCTCTTCCATCAACAGGCATTTTGATTCTGTGAGACTACACAAATGAAGGGTGTGGATGGCATGTGTCACTTTCAATAATTCAGACCTGTAAACTCGTTTTTCCCACGTGTGCCGGTTCTGCACCGCTGACGCTGCTACGACAGTGAAAATGCGACTTTTGTCCAGCAGATGGCGACCTTCGCTAAGCGACTAAAAGTCCACCATCATGTTTAGTATTATACTTGGCATGTTTCATAAAACCCTGAGAATAATTTAAAAAATATGCCAAAACTAAATGCAAAAAAGTCATTTAATTCATGAACTGGAAGTTTGTCTAAGGACAGACTTATGCGTTGTAAAGGGTCATTATAACATTTTCCATTTTATCTGCATTTCCTGGTCCTTGAGCCAAGTCTTCCCCACAATCAAAAACAGTATTAAGACCGTCTCCTCCCATGCACTGCAAACACTTCCGTCTACCAGACTAATTTCAGGTATCAGACAGAACAACAGACGGACGCAAAGTCAAGCTACCGGACGTCTGCAGGCTGACGCGCTCGCTGTAACACGCTGACAGTTATCTGAGCGGTCTATTTTGAGCAGACAGGCACACCTGCAGGTCATTGCTGTAGGTATTTCAGCAGTAGAAATCCAGCCCATGCTTGTGCTCATGCTGGGAGGATGTAGAGATCTCATCCGGAGCCTGAGCAGGCCGGCTGCGGAGGTTCCCGGTGACTTTGGAATCCCAAAGCCACTCCTTCATCTGCTGGTTCTCCCTTGTTGCCGCCTGCCACACCACCTCCAGCTCTTCTTCTATCTCCCTGCAGGTGTGACAAGAGGAGAAAACCAGCCAGTTTATCATTCTATTGATTTGATAAGTGTTCAAATATTCAATGCCCTCCTGATCCCCCCTCTTTTTCTCAAACAGAATAAATGGAATAAAGTATATTAATAGAGTTACCGAATACCAGCTGGACCTGTGTAAAAATACATTTCCACCCTCGGTTAATAAATCCACTGAAGTGGGCACACAGATCCGATCACCCCCACCTCTGCTCAATCAAATCACCATTTTTAGAAGCATTAAATTGGCTCAAATCTTTCATGGGGAATATGAATTTTGTCTCAACACACCTTGATGACCCTCAAACTTTCATAGTTGAAGACATTAAATCTGTCAAAGTAAAAACAATACAAACAGGTAGAAAGCGCTGGAAGCTTTGCTCTTTTTTATGCGACTTGTCAGAACTGAGAGTCACATGAATTCTGACTGAATGGTTTGGGCCTGAACCCACTGAAGCTGTGGTCCGAACTGAAAAGAGCCGTTTACAAAGCGCCCAAAGGAGGAGAGGAAAACTCCCAGCAGTGATGCCAGAGTCAGATCTCAGTTATCAGAAGCATGCTCCTGTTTCTTAGCGGTGATTCAGGTCTTTGATAATGGGTTTGGTTTAGGGAACATAATAATCCTCATTTAGAACCTGGACTTTTGGGTTTATCAGCGTTGCCTTCATACGTGTGTGTTAAATGTTTTGACCGGACACAGTTCAGCATTATTGGCTGACCTGACAAAGGGAAATAATTCCAGTAGCATGACGACTAATTAAATGAAGTTATTATTGAAGCAACAAAGTAAATTAAAGCAAGTCATCTTTTAAAATTGG
The DNA here is from genome assembly GCA_015106715.1 of Bujurquina vittata. Classification (NCBI taxonomy): domain Eukaryota; kingdom Metazoa; phylum Chordata; class Actinopteri; order Cichliformes; family Cichlidae; genus Bujurquina; species Bujurquina vittata. The sequence goes on from VUQK01032850.1 coordinate 16,794, forward strand.
AACTCAAAAACTACTATAAACCCAAAGCAGTGGAAGAATCTCTTAATTGATCATTCATCTCTGCCAGGCTCCCTTAAAAAGAAAAGTACTGAATTTAACCTGGTCTGGTTATGAGTTATCAATACTGACTCTCAATACCTGACCATCTTTCCCATATACACCATATTCTAAAGCTAATTAAAGCTGATTATTATAATCAGCTTTAATCTTTACTTGCAGCTCTAATTTCTTGGACTACTTTTTGCTTAGTTTATTACTACCAGTGCCATTTTGTTATTATTATTTTAGGTATTTTATCTTTTTCCCATTTATGTATTCTGTACTTGTTGTCAGTATGTTGGGACGTCTCAGGCTGTGCCAATTAGGGTAGTCCAGTTCAGCAGGTCACTCACTGACTCCCATACAGAACACTAATCTGTCTGCTGGCGGCCATATGAAGAGGCCTCAGGGTGCTCATACTCTGACAAGGTCTGGGTGCAGCTCAGAGCTGGTAAGCGGCCGTCTCAGGAAAATAATGATGCGTCAAATTTTGGAAGTCACCAACTGCTTTACTTAGACTAATATTATTTTTGACTTAGACAATGCCATCTCAAACTGCCCTCTTCTGTGAACTGTTGCTTATTAATACTGGCACTTCATTCCTTTATTTCATTTACTTTCCGTCTCGCGTGCACGCGCATCTGTCTGAGCGCACAGGTGTGTATATGTGTTTATAGGTCAGCAGCCTGTCGCAGGGCCAGCACAGTAAGCTATCTGTACATTTCTAATGTAAAACTGTCATCACCACTGCAGACAATGGTGACATCCTGGGGACACACTGGCTGTGGTGGCAGTCCTCCACCGACACCTCTCTGGGCTGCTGGGAACTGCACGCTTCATCTCCTTTCCCAATTATCTCCATCTCACCACAGGCACTGTATGTTACGACTGAAATAGACATACGTACAGCAGCAAATTAGAGTGTAATAGAGCAGAAACCTGGTTGTTGGTTTGGGTGAATTTCACAGTGCAGGTACTCCAAAATGAAGAGCGTTTGCAGGAGTAATACTGAGCAGATGGGAGTATGCACTAAGAGTCATTGTGTGTAAAATACTGTTGTATAATAGAAAGGTCAGCTAGAAAGGGATCCTTACTGTTCTAAACAAACATAAGGAACATCCCAGAGAACACAAACTGCAGCTTCTGAAAAGCTCATTAAGTTAAAAGGATACCTCTCCAAAGTGAAACATTGTGATCTTTATGAGCCCAAGATCCACTGTGGGTCAGTCCAGAACTAATTTAAAAAATCCAGTACGCATGAGACTAAAGGTATTAACCTGTGCCAGCAGTCATATCAGCAAGGGTTTAACATTCAGCTGATCGCAAAAGGACTCACATTAAGCAATTACTGGCCAAACAAACATGAGTATAATCTGATAACAAAATGTCTTCCTGACCTGTTAAAGACAAGTGCCATCAGTTGAACCTTTTTTGTAATTTAATCTACACATGAATGTCCAATTATCTATTCACGTGAGTGCCAGCGGATGTGCATTCTTAATCAATTCAATTCAATGTTATTTATTTAGGGTAAAATCATGCTCAAGGTGCTTTATATTGTATGTAAAGAACCTACAATAATACAGAGGAAACCCAACAGTCAAAACGACCCCCTATGAGCAGCACTTGGTGACAGTGGGAAGGAAAAACTCCCTTTTAACAGGAAGAAGCCTCCAGCAGAACCAGGCATAGAGAGTGCGGTATAAACAGAGTGAATGAAAAGAAACAATCCGTCCATCATGGGACCCCCCCCCCCCCCCCCCCCCGCCGCCGCCAGCACAAACAAAAAGGGGGG
>VUQK01032851.1:0-11256 GCA_015106715.1 Bujurquina vittata
GCCCGAGGCAGCAAGAGCAGACCTGGTGTGAGTCTGTGCTCGAGATTTTGTTGCCACAAGCGCAAAGTCGGGCCCCAGAGTCTCCGCTTCCTCTGGTGTGAGGGAATGACAGGTGCTTCATCATTAACTGGAGTGTTAATGACGACGGCAGCGTGTTAGCTGGTTGGCTAAACGCAGCCAGAAAAACAGTGTTAGCTGGCGTGCCAAACCGTGAGTCACCACTTTACCGGAGGGTAGGTGGTGGGATGCCCTGGTCTATGGTGAAGACTCGGGGAGAGGCGAGCAAAGGAAGGCAGCTAGCGCCCGGCGACGGAGAAGCTAGCAACACTCTCGTCTGTGGACAGTTAAGCTAGTCAGCCTATTTGCTCTTGAGATATGCTCCGAAGCGAGAAGAGGTGTTTGAATAATGACTATGTTGTAGCGCAGGCTACTTAAAGGAGGGGTGGCTCCGCCTGACATGGTCATCGCGATCACCAGCCAATCAGGATTGGCGGAATGAGATAAATGCTTTTGAGGAATACGCAGGGAGGCGCATCCCATAGTGAGACAACGAAACGAATGCTAGGAATGAGAACTGGGCTTTACGTATGTGGCTAGAGATCAGCCACCATAGTATGCCAAAGGCGGAGAAAAGAACTCCTAGGCATTTGTGTACCATGGGGGGACATTTAAATCTGTCTCTGCACCATTAGACTCAATGTTTTATCATATGAGAAGGGGTCCCCTTCACCAGAGAAGCGAAAACCTGCAAGAAAGAGAGACCACGACCAGCAATTTCATTCCTCCTCACCTCAAACCGCATTTCCTAAACTGAAGTCAGGGCTCTAACATGCAAGAATGTGCATAAACATGCTTATGTATTCCTGAGATTGTTGCCATTACTTATTGTCAGCAGATTACACATGCAACCCTCCCATCTCAGGACAGCTAACTATGAGCCAGCTAAAGAAAAACATCTGGTTATAAGCAAACATTATGCCAGCTAATGTTAGGCTCGAGTATCCTCTTGGCTGACTAAAACCTGTTTGTCCCATAGCAGCCACTGTAGCTATGTAATTATGCACTTGAACTGGGAGGGGTAAGAAAACAGTTGATTGCAATGAAATTTTTACACACTGTACCTTTAAACAGGAATGCTGTTGCCAGTATCAGATTAGTTCCTATTCACACCAAAACATTATTTTTTTTTCTAAAAGTTTGTAGAACTATAATGGGGTCCCGAAAAATCAAACTGATCTGTGGCCTACATGGGCTAGCACACACTGGGGCCAGTGAGGGATTTCTTTGGGCAAGTCCATTGTAGGTTGCCCACAGGGAACGGTGTTGCAGGATAGGATAACTATTCTGCACAGAGTAAAAATAAATGCATGCACATGCCAGAGATTTTCTATTGATAACTCAGAGTGGAGTTTTATCAATAAGCTATTGTACTACTTGTACACTACTGTAACTTGCTATGTTACAGGGAAAAATTACAGGGTAGTCATTCACTCAACAGGAAATAAGAGGCAAACCTTTATTTAGTCCAAATAACAGCAGAAAATGTCATTTGGACAATGAATACTAACAGAAGTACTAGAAACACACAGGCTGGCACCACTATGAACACTGGGAGATGAGAAAAACCAGGGTTACAAGACAAAGCTGAAACTATTTAAGAGTAAAGCAACAGGGGAAGTAAAACCAGAGACAATACACAAGCGAGATAAGCTAACAAAGTAAAATAGGAAGTAACAACACAGACAGACGTACATGGCAACCGAACACAGGAATACTGGTTGAGGCTATGGAAATATACCAAAAGGCCAAATAGTCACATGACTAATTAATAGAATATGCCCATACATCCAACCTGGCTGGCTAACAAGTGTATTGGTGTATTTTCAACCACCAAAAAAGAAAAGGCACAGAGTGTGAAGGCATGCCCTTCACTCAGGTAGCTAGAGTAAGCAAATTAGTCATGAATCAGACGGTCACTAAAATACAGACAAGTGAAGCGACTGCCAGGGAGTTTCATACCCTGTAAAGATTAGATTAGTCACACAGGGCATACTTTTAGCCAAGCCAATGCCATCTGCCCTCTGAGCATATAATATGAAGTTGCCTACAGTTCCAGACAACTGGACACCTTTTCCTAAATCAGTCTTTCACTATAGTAAAAGAATGACACACTTGACCCACACTACTAGAATTTTTTTTCTATTTTCCTACATAACTGTACAGAGAAAGTAAAGATAATATGTGTGTAGGCCATTACAGAGATTAAAAAAAGCTTTATATCTTTCTTTAACGCCTGTTATACATAAATAATGAGACATGGCACATTAAGCAGACTACAGAGACTTTGTGGCAAAAGACTTTAAGTTTAATCAAATGTGTGTAAATATATTGTTAATTTGTGCAAAGAAATCTGCAATCAAATTTCATTTATATGACACAGGCCTATTTCGCTGGTAACTCAAATGCCAACCAAAGAAGAAACACATTTGAATATAAACTTCAGCAAAATGAAAAAACTCACCTTTAGGATTTTAATTATGCACTTTCAATATTTAGTACAGACACGTTGTTTTTTTCACCGATATTGGACTTTACATTCAATCTAGGAATATTTGAATTGTGGTAACAAAACGGTGATAAGAGGAGTTTAGTTCTTTGAGTGTCTGGGATCATACCTATGAAGAGAGCAAAGCCCTGAGACATCCTGAAGAAGCTCATCATGAAACCAGTTGTTCATTTGAAAAGGAGGCTTGTGAGGTGGTTTCAGGCGCCCGATTAGAATACCTCCTACACACTTCCCTGTGGAAGTTTTCATTGCATGTCCAACTGGGAGGAAAACCGGGAGCAGACCCAGAACATTTTGAAGTGATTACACATCCTCTTTGACCTGGGAATGACATGGGCTTTTACAGGAGGGGCTCGGGGCAGACTGAATAATCAGCAAGACAAATAGGCCCTAGATGCATTTCTCATGAAAAGAATTAACATCAGAACATGAGCAAAAATAAAGAAAGAAAAATGCAGAAGTGTCTTAAATCTATTCTTTTTAAGAGCCACCAGGGGGTGATGGCTGCGGTTGCAAAATTGCTTCTGGTCCAATAGAAGTCTACGGGTAAATGGCCCTCTGCCCTAATCTCTTCTTGTCTAACACCATCCTGTAATAACAACAATAATAATCTTTTTTATACTTTTACAATTTACAGAGACGAGAGAGAGAAAAAAGAATGAGTGAGAGAATAATGCTGCAAAAGGGAAGTGAGTGAGCAAGCGCCTGGATCGACAAAGCAAGCTACTTGATAAAAAGACACTTTTTTTTTTGTCAATATACATGGATATGATTTTTGTTTGTTTTTTGTGCATACTGTTGGGCGATGTGCTTGTCAGGCAGGAGGAGATTTACAAACTGAGACAACATCTAAGTGGATGACAACAAAGACAGCGATGAAGAACAAACCAGACCATCTGTTTCCCACCTTATAAACAACTTGTGATGTTGTATTGATGATTATGATAAAACCTGAGCTGAAACGGGAGCTTAATGGGGGATTAATAAATATATAAGTTGCGTTGTTTGTTTGTTCTTTGACAAGCAGTCTCTCTGACAGTTGCCAGTGATTTACAACAGTTACGCTGTTGTGTCTCACAGATAAGTGCCACATATCGCTTTATGTGCATCAACTGGAGCACACATAGTTGTACAGCGTCACGCATCACATTATTTTCCATCTGAGAAGTCTGGCAATCTATCTGGAACCACAGAAGCAGTAGCAAACGTTCACTAATGGGATAAAAACACAGATTAATTATGGCTTGACTGGCTTGCAAATATTAGCATGTTTTCGGAGATAAATGAACAAATGTTTAGGGTTTGTCTTTTTCCTTGATGCCTTGCTTGATTAATTAAAGTTTAGCCAATTTTATGATAAAGATAATGTCAAAGATACAGCAATCTGAAATGGAACAATGTCACGAACCTTTTCTATGTCAAATTAAATGTCATTTTGTCTAATAATGGATTTTGAGTATGGAATTGAATGCTGATGAAGGATGAAACGTCCATGTTGAGGGTATTCCACACTGAGTCCCTCCAGAACTGAAGACTGACTAAAACATCTCTTATTCCTGTTTGACTAACGAGGTTCTTTTCGATGTTTACAGCACTGCTCACAGTAAACGTCTATTAACCTCAGGTCTAACTCACTAGCTCATTTCTCACTTCTAACTCGTGACTGTTGGGATGATGAGAGTGATGTAAATATAGGAAAGGGGTTGTGAGATTATGCAGGAAGTTAAAAATAATATAATAAAGCTATTAGAGGGACGCGAGAGGGAAAAGAGAGAAAGTACCACAGAAATTCTAGGTGTTTCTGATCAAAAGAGGAGTGGACTAGCGCTTTAAGCAAGCACAAAAAAAAAATCCTAATGACTAACACATTGAAATGGATGTCCAACACTAATAAGCAATAATGGGGATAACAATTTTGACTATTTCATCTACAGAGAGTCCTGATAGTTCTGTTTAAAGCAGCCATGAATGCAAAAGCATCAGATCGAGAATGCGTGCATGAGAAAGCCTGCAGAGCCACGTTAGACAGACAGGGCAGGGTGAGTGATGGTGATAGACAGATTCTCCAGCTTAGCTCGGCAATCCAGCTGCTTGCTCACTCACTTCCCTTTTGCTGCATTATTCTCTCATTATTCTCTCACTCATTCTTTTTTCTGTCTCCCTTCTCTCAGAACTGTGCGTCTATGGACTATGCTTGTTTATCTTTTCCTAATTCCACTCATCACTCAATCTCTCTCACCAGACAGATCATTAGGATTAGCTCCCTGACACTGCCTATCCCATCAGATGTTGATCGGCCACAGTGCCAGTGTGGGAACCAGAAAATGAGCTCCTAACAGATAATAGCCTGGTCTGTACCTTACATCAGATGAAAGAGATTGAGTTGGGGAAAGAAAGTGAGTGAGAAAGCCAGACAACTGCCAGAAGTCTCTTTGGTATTCTTCTTTATACTTTAAGGACACTGTTACTCTTAGACAATAATAGTTTATTCATTGAGATGTCAGTGCTCTTTCACAGTGGCATTCAAAGTTTGTCTTTATGAATGACAGTAAAAAAAAAAAAAGAGAGAGAGAATTAAATCGACACTCTCCCAGTTTGTTTCGATTACCACGGGGACCACTGTTGCTTTCACCTTCCACGTCCTGCCTAGCTCTTCTCTCAGCCCTCGGTATTTATCGAACCTCTCGTGTTCCTTGTTTATAATGTTACCATCACGCGGCCTTCCTCCCCTGCTTGTCCACCACCACTATGTCCAGTTGGTTAGCCATCACTAGTTTCTCCGTCTGTATCTGGAAGTCCCACCGGATCTTAGCTCTGTCATGCTCAACCACCCGTGGGGGGTGTATCCCATTTTGACCTCGGGACATTCAGGTCATACTCGGCACAGAGGTTATGGCATTCCATCTATGCCCTGCCTGCTAGCATCTTGCACCCTGCTGTATGGTGCTGGATTGTCTCAGGGACATCTCTGCACAGCCTGCACCTGGGGTCTCGCCTGGTGTGGTAGACCCCAGCCTCTATCAATCTTGTGCTTAGAGCTTGTTCTTGTACTGCCATGATTAGTGCCTCTGTGCTTTTTCCACACCAGTGGCTTTATATATATATTTTTTTTTTGTTTGTTTTTTTAACTTTTCTTTTTTTGAAAATAATATTTTTGAATGAATCTAAGTCAGGAATGAGTTACCATTAGTTTTCCATATTTACCTAACTCTAAAATTATTAAAGTACTTCTTTTAGTGATGTAAAGTATGTAGTAAAAGTATGATAAGTATACTGTACAAAGTGCTTTGTACTTTAAGAAAACAAGCAAGCTGTCATTAGTCTCTTGGCTTTAACTGTATCTGGTCTTTGTTTAACAAGTACAAAATTAAGTGGCTCTGTGGGTCGGAATGGGACTTAGGTTCAAATAACAAATCAATGAGCATTAGAAATGTTCTGCAGAGATTTGTGCAAATCTTTATGCACAGAATTCATGGCTAAAACAAGATAGCTAATGACATACAGAGAGCCCAACGTGTGGGAGACATTGCACCTCCCAGCTGTGTCGTGTCTGCTGACTAATGTAGCGTCCCCCACATAAACAGAACCAGGCGATGGCTTGTTATAGCTCTAAAGAGGAAGGTCGTCTGTGGCATGAGCCATGAACAGATGTAGAGTGTGTGCAAACATTTCTATACTGTGTACACACACGTGCAAAAATTTGAATTGGATGTTTCTTGATTCTAATTAAGTTTTTAGCATAAAGATGTATTCATGCAATTATGCATGAATTTATACGATATAATTGACTGAAAAATTTATTACGTATTGCTTAAAGCTTTTTTGTGTACTGTCTATCTACATACAGTAAGTGTGGCAGCTTACATCCTATTCTTATTTAAAAAAGCACATGAGGCCTATTCCTCAACTCTACCGCTCATTTTGATGCACTCCCAAGTCCACAGAGGCAACCACATCTGCAGTGATGCGGAGCAAAAAATAAATACTGAAGCTGAAGTCTAATATTCAATATTTAATTTCACACTGTCTTTCATTGCGACACTTGCAGATCGCATAAATAACAATATAAAATTTACGTGAAACCATAAAATGTCAGTTTTCTTTCTTTAGTCTTTGATATAGAGATTGTCTGTGTACTGTCAAAAGTGTAAGAAAATTTAAAGGAAGAAAAATCATTTCATTGATAAATACTTGGCAGTGTAAGGCAGAAAGTAACAGTTCTATTTTTTCTCACCAGTAAATTTAAACTGGTGCTATCACACAGAAAATGAACACAAAAGACAGTTAAAATTTATATTTTATACATAAATAATCATGTCACATCTTACATGCTATGATTTACACGAGGAAGTGATCCGACAAAACGGACCTACTCTTGTTATATAAATTGTAGTGAGAGACAAAAACACCCTATGAGATGCCAGCCCATTGTCATTCAGCACAACCTTTCCCTAAACCTAACCAAAAAGTATTGGACAAACCTGTGACTTATGCCACCAGGACCCTTCCATCTACCTTAACACACTCCTTGTAGGTCTCTAAAACAGGACAGTTGTCCCTCAAGGACCAATAATTTGTATGCATACAGTAGATGTCACTGCAGCACATGTTCAGCCAGTCAGGCACAGAATTACTCTTTAACCCTCTGAGAGCTAAGTCATTATTGTTAATAACCCTAATTCTTGTCTCAGTTCTCATCAGGGTAGTTGAACAACGCTGAGAGTGCTTGGCCAATCTCATATCTCCTCATTTAGTGACCTCACATCTCACAGCATCTCACATGTAGCAGCTGGTATAGCACTGACTGGCACCATACAGATGTGGCTTAATTAACTAATTAAATAATTAGAGAAACTGTGTCATCTTGATGTTTCTAGATGACCAAAAATAATAATAATAACCCTGAGAAAATCTACCCATCCATTCATTTTCTTTCCCTTGTCTACTTAAGAGCTGCAGGGGACTGGACCCTAACCTGCCATAGGGTGAGAGGCAGGGAACACCCTGGGCAGGTCGCCAGTCTGTCACAGGATGAGAAAATACATTAATATTTTATATTAATGGATTATATACCTATGTGTAGGTAGGTGTGAGTAAAAATATAAAGACAGTGATCAATAGAAGGAAAAAAGGAGAAAAAGAAACACTGTATGAAGCAAATCAATGATTGCTTTACATGCCCATGTACCAGTACTGTTTGGTTTGTGACTTTAGTCTGTTAGGTGTGCTAGGCCACACAACAATATGTAATTCAAGCTTTGCAGATATAAAGGTGCACAAACACTACAAATGCATCATTTTAGCCCATTGGTAGGTGGTTGCTAGGCACCAGGATGTAACATAATATGTGATATAGATAAGAAAGGGCCTTAGCGGTACCTGTGTACTAATTCCTGATCATGTGGAGGAGTTTGGAGACAGACAAAGATTTTCTGTATTATTATTACTGGACTAAGCCAGAGTGCCTGAGCCAGCTTGTTCCACAACCTGAGAGATAAAATAGTAAACACTTGGTCACCTTTTCTCTTCCATTTATGACGTGAGAACCAACAGTCAGCAGTTTCCTCCATAAGAACTTCAAACTGCTCGTTATATACCCGGTACTGGGACAACACATCCAATATGGATTCTGGGGCCAGGCTATGAAGTAAAGTAAAGCAGTTCTAAAAAAAAAAGAAATACATGACTAGCCTGTGTTTTCATGGTTCTTGAAAAAACTGCCACATTTTTAATGATGGAACTACCTATACCTGTCAAAAGATTGTTAAAATAGTCCCACCAAGATGTCATAAAAGCATGAATAGTTTGAGTTCAGCTAAATTTCAGCATATCCTTGCAAATTCCTCAGTTAAAGGTAGTAGGACTGAAGCAAGGTTAATAACAAATGCCTCAACCAGACTCCTGCCAGCTGATTTATCATTATTATGTAAAGGACGAAGGAATGGATCATATGATGTAGTTCATCAGGGTCAATAGGAATCTTGGTATCTTGGTTTTTTTTTTATCTGAGTTTACTCTATAAAATGTATCATTCCTTTTTGAATATTGACAATTTCAGCCAGAGATTGATAATGCGAATTAGATTTTCTTGTTTGTTTTTGTTTTATTAGTAACTTACTAACAAATTAACCATACTCTTTCCTGGTGGAGACTGAAATATTAAAGTGGCATGTAAGGTCTTGTCTTTTTATTTCTTTATCATTTTTTTAATGTGAGGAACATTACTCATTACTTTCTGATTTGAGTAAATATTCAACATGGATTTCCTCTTAAATAAGCTAATGATCTAAAAATAAAATGCAACTTGTAACCACTGAGCCATCCATTGTCAGAACCAAATTTCTTTTCCTCTCACTCACTACCCTCTCTCTTACCGCCCACCACCCCTTCATCTCATTCTTATCTCACATTTCCATGTTTAAACATTAAATTTGTGTCGATGTGGCTTATTTAAAAGGCATTGTCTGTGTGCGTGTGAGTGTGTGTGTAGTCCTCGCTGGTTGTTGTTGTTCTGGAGGCCGTTCTCCTCCCTCCGAGACAGAGTCTGGGGTCCTGCTCTGTAGCCAGGTACACCTGTTGCCCATCACACTGCAATCAACCTCCAGTATTTAAGGACCAGTTCACATTTTGCTAGTCTGTTACTACCTCATTGGTTCAGTGACTATAGTTTTTCCGTGACTTGTACCTCTCTGCGCTAACTTCTGTGTCTCCCTTCAGTCTCTTCTCGCCTGGCTCAAGAGCTTATCACTCACCTACAGTGCATAACTTACCTGCTGACTCTTTTCTGGTGCTCTCAATCCTCCACCCCTCCTCCGCACTCAGATTTCTGTGCACAGCTTCCTTGCCTCCTCTCCTGGGAAAGCCCTCTCTGTGGACCAACTAAACCAGTGGATTAACTCCTATCTCCTCTTCCATAGTGGCTACCTTCCCAGTGTATCCAGCCCTCTGTGCCAGACTCTCCTGTGACCCTCATCAGTTGGAAATTTTTGTAGTGAGAAATAAAGACTCTGAAACTAGTAACACTGTCTCTAAGAGGCTGCACTTGAGTCCTTCATTTTGTGTTGGGCATACCCTTGACAGTGGGCCGGTGAGTCACTGTGTGTAGACGTATCCGGGTGGTGGTGGATGGTTTCCGTGTTGGGTATTCAATTATGGATGTTTAGCTTTCAGTAAGGCATTAATGTTGAGAGAAGTTTCACTGTAAAGGCCAGGGGAGTGGTTTTTCCTTGCTATTTCATTTAGTGGTGGCTGTCTACCACCTCCAGATACACACCAAAAGCTCATGTGCTTGCATGTAAACACACATCCAAGCACTCTTCCCAAACTGCTGATGCTCTCAAAGCAGCTGGCTCTGGGGTACAAGCAGTGACAGCAGCTTTGCTCAAGAGGAACTTGACATGCCGCTATTGGTGTTTGTGTGTCTTTGGAAGTCTGCAGTGTGTGAGTCTGTGTTTAGCTCACTGATGTCAACTTTCATCAAGTTGAAAGATTTCTTTTCTTCTACTCCTTGAAGCGCAGTCTAACCAAAGTTATACCCTACTGTACGGGCATTTGATCTGTTGCCTCACTTGAAAACAACAGTTTTTTGTTGTTGTTGTTGGACACCCAAGTTGCTTTTTTGTCCAAGGTGCAATTGTCCTGTAACATTTACGCAGAAAAGAGTAGTTAACATCATTTATAATTAAATGTAACAACCTATAGCCAATAAAATATTCATTTAATAAGTAAACTAAATTACCAACAAAAGATGAAATTAAGGAAATAGTTCACTGAACCTTGCACAAAATGTAACCTCTTTCATTATTAACAAATTCAAATGGGTATAAACTTTCGAACCACTGAAAGTACTGTGTTTCAGCAAAACTACAAAATCTAAATCTCTTGCTTTTAGCAACAGTCTACCAAACCATATCTATAATACTTATGTTTCAAACCTATGGTACAATAATTTACTTCTGATATTTTTGAAGCACCAGTTCAATTTCATTATAATTTGACATCATATTTTGCTGGTCCTGATTTTAAGTATTTTTTAACCAATGTGGTAGGCAGAAACAAGAACAAAAAGTACTTTTAAAGACAACACAGGGTCATGCCACGGATGAGATGAACAATCTTACAGATTGTTGCAAAGTTTTCACTGAGGCCTGTTTGCAAGATTAATCCTGATTACCATGGCAACAAATCTATGAAAGAATTTAATTGCAGTAAATTAAACAAAAGTACTACAGAGTTTCAGGACAAATATATGGGTCCATACAGCACTGGTGCAAAGGGGTAAAGTGGGACTTGGCACATGAGGGAATTCTGGGATCAGGTGTAATAGTGCACGGGAAAAGTATCGCTTTTTTAAATTCATTTTCTTTTTGTATAGGCTGTGATCACCTGACCTATGTTGCTGCCGCTCTGAGATTCACTGCTGTTTGTGGATTTAGCCAGCTTAATTCAACAAGATATAAGCAGTTGTTCCTGTACATGTGCTGCCACAGCTGATTTTCAACACACACTATTAAGCTGCTATGAAATGAAAATGTTATCACTGATGTAACCATACATTGACCAAGAACGTCACAGCTTGCTCTGTACCAGTTCAATATAGTCCATTACTATAAATGTACAATACCACAAACTAACCATCCTACATTTTGCTGTATTAAGCTACCAAGTATTTTCATACAACCCTGGAAAAA
>VUQK01032851.1:11338-30196 GCA_015106715.1 Bujurquina vittata
CATGTATAGATCTAAAATCTGACTAAAAATAAAGCCTAAATCTACCCTAACTTAGAAGATTAAGGTGTAAATTTCCAGTTTATCAGATGTCACTATCTAAGCAGTCCCTATCTTTAAATATAATAATTTATCTTCCTCTTCTGCCCTCTCTTTCTTACATCTCTCCATCTCTAAGAGTCTCAAAAATAAACGATGTTTCTCTAAATAGTAAATACAGCAACTGCACAATTACCTAGCAAAACACAGTGATCACTTAATATAAATGTACTTGTTATATTCTCACTCCTCTTCACTAGCTACAGTGCTTGCCTATGTACCACAGCCACAACTTTATTGACATTTTTACAATGAACGTGACAGAGATGAGAAGAAAAAAAGGTGTAGGTGTTAGCAGGACCGTGGGATGACATTACTTTCTCATTGCTAAGCAAGTATCCCCATGCCGTCAGCTACAAACCACACCAGAATGCAGCTCATGAAAATTTAATTCACTTGACTTTCCTGTGTATTAATCTGCCAATCAGTTTCAATTACTCAGTAAGTGAAGGTGCCGGAATGCTGTTCCAGATCATTCTAGCCCACTTTAACCCCTACTAATATTAAAGATGGCCAGAGTTATTAAAGCATGAAAGCTGTGTATAGGAAATGACATAGGGGAAGCAAAGAGCGAGAGCGAACGTGTGCTCTCATTGGGGAATACACAGTTGTATCAATGGGTGGAGAAAAGATGTGACATTCATAGCCTGAGGGATATTCGCTCTCTGCCGTTCTTTCTCTCACACATATGCACACACACACACACACACACACACGCACACACACACACACAGAGCTTAAGCACTCTTCCTATGCACTGCCACTACTTCCACTAGAAAGTTCTTTGTGTGCCATACAGTGTTGACACTAGGAAATTCTCTGAACATATTTCTCTGTCCCTTTTAAACTACTTGGTTTGACAAGGGCAGAAAAAAGTGTTACAACGCTTTACCTGGGGTTACAGGGAGTATAACACAATAAACCAGCAAATCCCAAACTCAAGTCTTTGTGGGAGATGAGCGTGCAATTAAAGAATTTATTTACTCGTCATCAAAGCAAAAAGGGAGGGAAATCAAAAGGAAGAATGCCAATCAGCAGGGTCTCCAAGGCCAAAATAACAACCCCACCACACACACACACACACACACACACACAGTTCCTAGAAAAAGTGTTAAGCAGTGAAGAGGTGTTAAGTGTTAAGCTTTGGGTTAAAACAAAAGAGAATGCAGCTCCCTGGCTGGCCACAAAATAGGAGAAACAAGTGCACAAACAAAAATGGCAGAAAACCCATGCCAAGCTTCCACTAATGAAAATAACTATCAAAACCCAGCAGAACCAACAAAACCCACATGTTTTTGACACTTCTAAGCACTTAAACAATTGCTGTTCTGTGGCAATCAGGTAGGAAATAACAAGAGCAGAGAGGGCGGAGGAGAGCAGCTCTCTTTCAGAAAGCGGCCAGAAAGGTCAGTCGCTGTGACAGTTAGTATTTGGTAATAACCAAGTATCCAAGTGTTTTGCATTGTTTTTTGGTTATTTTTTTTTAACCATAGAAAACAGTAGAAAAATGTCTATTTTTTCTTGATATTCTGAATTATGTCGCTCAGGAATGCCCCTTCAGATCTATAAATTGCTGTAGTGATGCAAAAATAATTTGGGAAATGCCCAAACTGTCTGCTCACTCTCTTGGATGCCTTTTTCACTCTCTTCAGCTCTGCCTTACAGTGCATTTTAAGTGTAAGCTAAAATAAAATAGGAGGAAGAGAAATACAGCAAAAAAAGTAAAGGCACTGCATACTAATGTGAATTTGACTTTTTTTTTTATTTTGGTGTTTTGACCGACTACATTTAAAGAATGCATCAGTAAGGTACAGAACTGTGGAAAAGTCTCGTGCCAGCCCTCATTGTAGAGCCACTTCAGACTGACCCCTGAATCACCCAAATTTGTTTCCATTTCTTGTACACACAAAAATGCCCAAGATTATATAGTTTGTCAGATTTTGATCCACCATGCATTAGCACCTGGAAAGCATCTGATTGGCAACATTTTAGCATGACAACAATCCCAAACACACTTCCAATCCAGTAAAAGCACACCTGGATTGGATGGACCATGGATTGGCCTCCCCAGAGCCTGGACCTCAACATTATGGATTGAAATGCAGCATTCATCTGCAGATGAGCTTTGGAATATCCTTCAAGTTTGGAGAAGTATTCTCATATAAATTACAATAAAGCCTACCTGAGAGAATCCAGGCTGTGTTGAATAAATGTGGTTATCCCAAATATTAACTATCGAGCTTTTTTTAGAATTATACAAACTCTGTTTTTGTCTTATATACAGTACCAGCCAAAAGTGTGGACACACTTACCCATTCATACAAATGTGTAAGTGTGTACTGTATTTCCATGTATGTTTGCATGTGTTTCAATGAATTACTGCACTTACTTCCTATTTCCTAGAAGAATATAAAGAAAAAAATGGTGGGTCAAGACTTTTGCACTATACTGTATATCATTATGAATTAAGTGCTCCAAAGTCTGGTGGAAGAAAAAAATAGATTTAAAGTGAATGATGTCCCAAGACCTAATTACAATAAACTATTGAAATGCATTATATACATATATGTAAGTTTAATCCATCACAGATCAGCATCAACGAAATGGCTACTTTTTTGCTCTGTTTTCTTTGTTGCTTCTTTAATGACTGATGTATCAATGGAATAAAAAGTAGCAAGGGTCTAGCTAACAAGTAATGATATAATAATTGATCAAATGAAATGTTAATTAATTTACAAGTTGTGTCTTTTGTTGCTTCTCTTTCCCATAAAATTAATTTGAACGTTACCATTAAACTTAAGAAAAATAACTTATTAGCTGGTGAAATGTTTGTTTTCAGTAATATCAAAAAGCCTTTTTTTTGTCCTGAAACATCAAACACAAGCAGAACAGGATGAAGAAGTTAGGGATACAGGATTGACCCATATGGTTTCAACAAAAGCTTGTAAACAGTTATTTAAATGCTTTCTTAGTATGCATAAATAATCATCATGCTAATTAGTAGTAGTCCCTCTGATTGTACATGTGTGCATCAGAATTAAATGGTGAATTAACAAGAATTAAATCTACTGCTCTTTAACAGGGACAAGCCTACAGCAATATTGCCAAAAGTATTCACCGGCCCATCCAAGTCACTGAATTCAAGTGTTCCAATCACTTCCATGGACACAGGTGTATAAAACCAAGCACCTTGGCATGCAGACTGCTTCTACAAACATTAGTGAAAGAATGGGTTGCTCTCGGGAGCTCGGTGAATTCCACCGCTGCACCGTGATAGGATGCCATCTGTGAAACAAGTGGAAAGCCTTCCGAGAAGAGCTGAAGATGCTGTAGTTGCAAAGGGTGGGCCAACATCACTCAAGTTCATATGTGTGTGAAGACAGATGAGTGAATACATTGTGCAATATACAGTAGTGTCAGTACAAATTATAAAAATGGTTTAATTAATTAAGATGCACTAAAAATGATTAACTTTTCCCTGTTCAGCTTAATTCACTTTTTTCGGAGGTTTGTTGCGTAAGCGGGACTGCTATAAGAAGACATTTACTTTAAACATTTCCTACTTGAGTGGAACATTTAATGAACGCTTCTCAATGAATATTAGCTGAAAGCAAAATAACATGGCAAGCACAGGCACTCTTATTAAATATGAACACATAATTTTACAAAGTTTTGTGTGTGATTTGATCTGAGAGAAAGTCTTAACAAGCAAACACAAACACACTCAGATATTTACATAAACCTGCTCAGAGTCAATATCTTGTAGTACATTGCATATCCAGAATGAATATTCACTCGACTTGATGTTAGTTATTAACTGTAGCTTGAAAACAGGCTAACACCACTTAATCGATGGAACAGGAGTGCAGATAACTGTAACACAATGCTACAATATATTGTCATGTAAAAAAAAGTAAAAAAGAGAGCAGAACTACAGAAATGGAGTGAGATGGGGGAACATAAAAAGTCAGGGGAAATGAGAAGAAGAGAAGAAAAAACTGGAACAATGTCAGAGTATAGGTACAAATAGAAAAATGTCTCATGTGTCCAGTCTCACTTTCTTGTCTCTCGCTCTCTTCTCTGTCATGCAAACACACAAACATGCAAACCCACAAGCACAGGACTCTGCGGCTGGGACTTCAAAGAAGTGAGAATCATCAAATCTGAGCTCAACTGATGGCAGTCAATTCATGGCACATCAAACTCAGGCACAGAAGCATGCGACAAAGCGTTCCGAGTGTGTGTCTTTGTGTGTGTGTGTGTGTGGGGGGGGGGGTCTGTGTTTGTGAGAACTGTATGTGTGGAAAAAAGTGTGTCTGTGTGCTGCTGTCACAGCAAAAAAGCAGTCAAGCTGTTGAATTTACAAGATAAGCATTCTGGATGGCTTCTCATGGCTGAAATCTTTACTCACACACACACACACACAC
This sequence comes from Bujurquina vittata, assembly GCA_015106715.1. Lineage (NCBI taxonomy): Eukaryota > Metazoa > Chordata > Actinopteri > Cichliformes > Cichlidae > Bujurquina > Bujurquina vittata. Next base: position 15,862 of record VUQK01032851.1, read on the forward strand.
ACACACACACGCATACACGCACGCACGCACTCACAGGCATGCACGCATGCATGCTCACTCGCACACAGAGAAAGAGGCTCCAGAGATGATGAAAGATCTGGCCATGACACACATGTGATATGAAACCTGGTGTTTCTGCACAACAGATGTTTTACTATGTGTAGCCACTCAAATCCAGATAAGAACTTATTGGATTTATGTGTGTATGCATGCTCGGATTGCTCATGTTGTGGGGACATAAATCTAACCACAGTCACACAGGATTTCCTTTTGGGGGCAAAAAAGCAAGTCCCACAATGCAGAATATTGAATCTTAGATGAAGACTTGGTTTAAAGCTGGCGTAATTCTACCATAAGATTTGGATTAAGGTTAGGCAAGTAGCAGTAATGGGTATGGTTGGATAACATTTCCAGGAAATTAGTGCAATTAAATGTTAGGACCTTTTAACTGATGGAAACATAACTGTGTGTGTGTTTACTACTGTCACTTCTATAACTACAGGCCACAGACAGACAAAGATGATGAATGAGATGAGTGAATACACACATTTGGGGGAAATCACATTATTGAAGCCCAAAAACCACGGAAGGCACCGCTTTTTACATTTAAAATCAGTTATAAATAGCTGAAAGGCAAATTCGGATGACCGCTGAATTAAACCTTCAATAAGTAGCTTTCAGGATATGACTTCTGATTCAAGATACACAAAACCAATATCGTCCAATGGAAATTATCTCTACACATTTAGGCGGGGATTAGCCAACTATCTGCAGTCATCTTATCTAACTTGTTTTTCCACAAGTCAAAATTTGATAATAAAAATTGAGCTAAATTTCATAATTGTTTTTCACAAAGAAACAGATGAAATGACAAATCAAAAAAAATATATATATATATATATATGACAAGGCATTATTTACTCATGCAGCAAATGAATATTTTGCTTTCCTTTCAGGATCTAGAAAGAAAAACTAATTATTGCCAACAGGAAATATTAATAGTAACTTCTGTTAATAAATAGGAAATTGATAGATAAACTTGCTGTTCAAAAAATGGTTTGTAAACGGTTAAATATACTGTACAATGCATCCATAAACATAATTTATGAATGGCTCTTAAAAAGCAGTAACTGATGTTTATAAAGATTGTTTTAAGGACTCTATAAGTAAACAGTTGGGCAGGTACAGATCATAAGACTATTAATCTGGATAACAAGTTATGTCCTGTTTCACTAACTATTTTATTTTGTGTTCAATTTTTTATCTTACCTTAGCTTTTGCTAGCAGTTTGGTTAGTCAAAGTTTCCAAACTACTTGGTCAAGTTTCAGAAAAGATCCTGGTTTGGATACATTTATGAGGAGCAGGGGAACTAGTCTAACTTCTGCCACCAGAGATGCATCTCAGGACGGATGAAACACCGAGCTGAATCATTAGGGTTTGCAACATCTGGTCCTTTAAAACATCTAAAGTGTCAACCAAAAGGCAGTGTGTGCCCACTTTCAGGGAATAAAGCAGAAAACTTTCAGCACAGCTCCGTCTGCTCATAAAAAATAAATAAATAACTGAGGTGAGTACGTCGCCTCCTCTTAGACTCAAGAGAGGACACAAACATGCATGCACTCGCACACATGCACTTTTGAAATTATCTCCCCACATGATAAGCATTGAGCATTTTGGCAGCTGTTTAATTATGACTGCAATCAGACTCCATAATGAGTGACTTCACCAAGTAACTGTGACTTACATTATTATTTGAGACATTTAGTGACACCAAAGCATGAGATAAATCAAAGCTGATGTTTAGCTAAACCTCGCTGAAGGTAAACGTCTGACACAACAGCTGCCTTTAAGGTTTAATGCAAGTAAAAGCATTGCTAGATACATTTGAAACACACTCAGAATTATAGGTTATTTACTAAATGCTCATGAAAATTCATCTGAAAAGGCCTTAGCCTTTGCTGTGAATGCTAAACAGCTAATGGCATTGCTTTGGAAAAATAACCTGATAGACCAAATGTTGCACACCGGGTGAGAACATTTTTTTTATCAAATATATGCGTACACAGAACAACATCTTTCAATATATATTTGAAAACATCAGAGGACCCTTTTCAAACTTGATAAAATATAACAGAAAGTCACCCATAATGTGTTTGGTTTATTGTATATTATGAATGGACCAGAAAATGTAATTTTTTTATCTTCATAACTGCAATTAAAAAAAAAGTAAAAAAATAATGGATAATAGTGTATATTGATAACTGTATTAGTGTATTTTCTTTTTTTATTTCTGCATTTTTCTGTTTTATTGTCAGTATTATTGTTTCAAAAATATGAATAAAGATATTGTTTAAAAAATGTAATACTGACCTCAGACTTTTATTTCAATCTACTGAGTAACTAACTGAAAGCTAAGCTGCTAGTGTGCCCATGCTATATATGTCTGCACCGCATGAAGTACCTGCAGTATTTTGCAATATTCAAAGAAACCTGAATTACAGTATGAAACAGCTTATTATGTACACAACAAGCATCAGGGAAATGCATCTGCGTTTAAAATTAAATAAATGTAAGCATATTAATTGAGTGGGTGGACACTATATGTAAATCCCTACTTAATATGTCATAAAAATAGTAGAACATCAATTTCCATTTTATTTGTGAGATAATTTCACCCCAAAATTGATTATCTCCTATCTAAAGGAGACGATTAAGCTTTCCCACACACCATTTCTCATTCTTATTTCTCAGAAGCAATATATCTGTCAATGTTAGATTAAAAAAGAAGTGCTGATGGATATCTGGGTATAGATAATAATGCATCAGTTGTAAGCAATGCCCCATCTTCATCCGTGCTTCAAATGTGTATGCAAGTGTGAGGAACAACATCAATTTGGGTTGACGTACGGGGACTGTGATGGATCTGTTATAATACATTTGATGGATGAAGAGATTATTGTTTGAAGCGGTGGCATTCTGCTGCTCTGAATGAGTATGTATATGCGTGTGTTTTTCAATTCATGCAATAATTCTCAGACAGTACACTCACTGACCTCGCAATATCTCCATCTGCCTTTTTACCCCACATCTAACAGATCTCTCGCAACCTTTTAACCTCATTTGTCACTTTTTCCCATTTCTCTCTCACCATCCACATTGTTTCCGTAATAATTTCCATTGCCTTAACAGCGGCAACATAATAAGACAACACCTCACAGAAAAAAATAAAATAAAATTCTCCCCTTTAGCAAGAGACAGCTATTTTAGTGGTGCTTATCTAAAAACTATTAATGAGCTTCATTTGCTTAAATACTGGAATTCACACATTTTCCAGGTTGACTGGCTGTTCATTTGCTTAATGGTGAAACTAATATCACTAAAAGTCAGAGTAAGTGTCACTGACTATGGGCCTCATTGACTCCCTGCTATCCTAACACACTAACTGGCTTAATAAATAGCAGACTGACTAAATACAATCCAAGACATTTACAGAACTATGAAAGGTGAGAAGACAGGCTGAAAAAAAAGGAAGGTACATATGCATTGTGTAATGATGTAAACTGTGATTAAACAAAACGAGGTGTGTGTGCGTGTGCTTGACAAGACAAGAGACGCAGCCATCTGTGAACTTTTAAAAGGTATAAAAAAAAACAGAGCTTTAACCAAAGAAGATTCCAACTGTTAGAGTAAATGTAGCATTGCATAGTATACAACCAAATATAAAAGAAATGTATGTCATTCATAATTCCTGTGTCATTTTGTTTCCACAATCATCACCAAAACCCATTCAGATGATTTACAGACCAACAGTTGTGTACTTTTATTTAATAATTGCCATTACAATTAATTTTAAAGCTTTTGTCCAACATAGCCAATTAATGGGAAGTGAGGTAATTTTTCAGCATCTCTTTGATACATTAAAACACAGTTTGTTACACAGACTTTGGGCCACATTTTGAGGAACCACAAAGAATTTGGGTTGTTACTGTAGCATATACTGAAAAAACAAACAAAAAAATGGCTTTGTGTTTGCCTTAAACACCTACAGTAAGAGTCTGGCAATAATGTTTACAGAGTTTTTCACAGGTGACGCACATTCTCCTGTCTTCCACACAACTGCCACAAATGCTCTTCAGACCAAGCACTCACAAAAGTTTAAGACCATTTATACTTGCTGCCATTTCAAATTGGCAGTGAAGCCACCAAACAAGTGATGGGATTGTATCTCACTCACACTTTGATATATTAACACTAAATTTGATGTGTGGGTTTGACACCGCTTCCTGCAGTAGCCCTATAAAGTCCTTTAAAGTACTGGGGTAGCAGGGGGACAGGGAAGCGGTGGGAGTGTAATAACAAAAATGCATTTTTCTTTGGCCTATCAGTGCTTAAAGCAGTGCTTTTAACATGATCAGATCAAGTTGCCACTGTGCCCAGCTGAACTGCTTGGCCCCCTCATCCCTGCTTGAAGCGATGGTTTATAAATGCCTTGTTTGGATTGCAGTCAAGAACAGCACAGCTGAGCTGCAACCAACCTGAAAATCTTATATAAAGACATAAAATGTCACAGCAAAACATATTCCTTCAGGACAACTGCCCTTTCATGGGATGACAGTGTCACACAAAACTCCAATCATGTAGAGCAGAACTGACATGCAACATTTTGCCATGTTATGCTTCCATTTTAACTGACTCATACGTGATTTGGCTGCATTGTGGTCTATACAAGGTTGTTTCTGTCTTGTGGTATGATTCATAGTCTAAACTTTGCTGTGCTCTTTTATGTTCAGCCAAACAAGCAGCAGTGCATATTTTCCTCGTAACTGATTTAAATCTGCCAATAGATAATATAATAAGACCTCTCTCTTGCCTATGATAGATCTGCATTAGCAGGATGAGGTTGTCAACTTAAAGCTTATGTTTTTGTTATTGTATTTATCTACAGAGTGCTCTGTTATCTGAAGCTCTACTGAACCAAGTTGTCCTCAGGCACCAGTGCAGTTTATCTTATCTTTAATCTCCTTACAAGAGAAATAGATCCGAGATTACATCTTTTTTAAAGGATGGGAATGGACCCGGCATCAGTTATGACCTTATGCTTTTAAAGTCCTGTTAGTGATTCTCGTAAAGAACTATTAATGAGTACATGATGAGGACAACATCACTGAAGACAGTCCAGCATCCTGCAACTACAGGAATCGGCCCCATACTGTAAGAACATCCACAACACGTTTTATTTAATTCTACAATCATTTCTATCAAAAAATAGAATACAGATGTGAACTGCAGTGCTGTTTACTATAATTCACTTAACTCCAACACAACTTGACTGTCACATCATGAATTTCTATTAAGTTGAATTAGAACAAAACTGAACATGAAAAGCGAAAGCTAAGATAGCACCCATTACAGAGCTGCTGTATTTCAGAATTTCATTAAATTCTACACGTATATTTATGGCATGGTGTCCACCTTATGTAATCCTTAATGTTTCTATAAATATCTGTGACACAGCACACCCCTGTCACAGTCTGCGGAAGTGTCTTAAACTACCTGTGGACAACATTCTGTGGATAGATATCGCCACCTTCCACAATATTCATATTTAAGAATGTTGTCATTACATCAAATTATTGAAGCAATATACTGTAAAAATAGGAGATCTAAATCTGTAATGGGTTATAGTTATCACCGCTTCAATTTGCAATTTAATTTGATAGCTTCTTTCTATTTTTAAGAACTAAATTGTGATTACCGAAGAACATAGTAAACTGTAAAGTAAAAAACCATGATTACGGACCGATGTTAATAAGGCTTAAGGCTATAGGTCAAAGTTTAATTCAAAAGTATGAGCAACATGTGTGACATCAGTAACCTCTCTCTCTCTCTCTCTCTGCAGGCACAGACACTATTAACTGTCACATAAACACTGCAGTTCATACTCCTGCACACGTGACTTTCTCTTACCTTTTTTTGAGGTGAAGTGAGACCAATGGGGAAGGAAGGCATGAAAAAAAAGAAGAAAGACAAAAAAAGGTAAGCAAAATGTGTTTACATTCTGCACTTCACAACCATATTTCACAGACAATTAAAAAAAAAACTGCGCAACACACAGGGTGACTGTGGCTCTGGAAGTAGAGCGGGTCATCTACTAATCAGAAGATTGGTGTTTCAATCCCTGGCTCCTCCAGATGCTGGTGTTAGATAGAAAGTGCAGTGTGAATGGGTGAGTGAGACATGCTGTATAAAGCGCTCATATAGAGTGAAAAAGCACCATATAAAGATTGACTTGGTCAAGTGGTTGCCTGCAATTGAAGACACATCTGCAGACAAACTGAGCTGTTTTACAGAGCAATCACAGTTTGGAAGTCTGACAACACAATTAATCTCAATTAATCTTATCTCTAAAGACAAACTACCACAAAGACCAAACCAATGCACACAAAACTTTTCTGACTTTATTGTGACCTCCCACTACACACTTAAAACTCACACATACACAACCACACATGTACACGCTCACACAAACATTGAGGCATTTGAGAGGTAGCCTTTGATGTCTTCCTGCAGCCTCTGGACTGTCATTGTAAGGTTAGTAATTCTGCAGAATAATTGTTAATTTCCTGTTCCATTCTTTAGTTTAATGATAGAGAGGAAATTCTGCAGACAGACAGGGAATCAGACATGCACAGACAGTTAGAAAGATAGACAAAGAATGGCAAACAGATGAGAAGGATAATTGTTAATTTCCTGCTGTGGTTGTGAGAGGTTGATTTTTATTGTGGTACACAGATTGCAAATTTTTTGCTCAACTTAACTCAAGAGGCAAAAAATGCATGAAGTTAATAGAAATGATTGGAAAAGCATCACTGGCATCTTGCAGAAACCAAATGTGACTCTTTACATTTAACAACTACAGAATGTAGACTAAGCCAAGATCTACGACAATATTTTCTCTAGGTATTAGCTAAAGAGCAAATATCACACAGCAATTAAATGTAAAACATTTATTAAAATAAACAACAAGACATATCCTTTCAACATTACAGCAATAATGCTGTTGCAACAGTACTTGTGTGTCAATCCATATACTCAAGTTTTCATAGCTGAGAGTTCTCGCCAGTATCTTCAGTTCAGGTGTTTCTGAACTGTTATCACTGAACGTTAGTTCAACATTTAAGCGTCTCGTGCCCAAATCTACTTCACCAGGGGGCTTTGAAACTCTGCCCAATAATGAACGTAACAATTTAGACCGACTATGAGAGGTGACAGAGTCATTTTGATTACATGTTCTGCTACAAGGCGTTGTACCCCAGGAAGGTTGGTTGCATCATCAGTCAAGTCTGGGATTTAGCTGACTGGGTGACTGACTGGTATGTAAGACATGCTATGGTCACATGTTACCTTTGATGTCTTTACCAAGGGTGTACTACTGTGATCAGAAGAACTGTCACTGTCAATGTCATTGCTCTAGTCAGTCAAAACAGGGTCTGGCTCTGGAATATGATGCAGCGCTTTCATTTCAATGTAGTCAACCTGCCACTTCACATTCCCATTGGCCACATTCTCAGTCTCAAAGGGAAAGTCTGACTCAATATTAGCTATCGCCAATTCTGATTCAAACTCAATAACAGTTTTTCCACTCTCTGGTTCTATGCCTGGAACCCTCAAAATCCTTGCCATCACCCCATACTTGCTCCAAAGAAGCAATAATGTCAGCATCAGAATCTGCATTGGTGACTCCAGTATGGACTGTTTAACATCCACCCATAAATCTGAACCAAATGCATCTCTTTTCCAGGTGGTCTTTATTGGAGTACTTATCACACTGAATCATACAATCTCAAAATTAAATTACAGCACAAAGAAATGAATGCTGCCGTGTCTGAATCTTTCTTAGCTGGCTTAGCACAAAATCATACACTGTAACAATGCATGCTTAACCCCTACAGAGCCGAGTAACATAAGGCATTTAGGCCCATCTTCTCTAGGTATTGGCTAAGGACCAAATGACACACAGACTACAATAATAATTTTTTTTAAAGTATTGTACAATAACTACATAACTATTATTTCTCTAACTCTTCATATGCAATAAATAATTAAATTTATAATGAAAGTTATTAAAGTTAATACACAAGATACCTAAAATATTCTTCTACAGTAGCTAGTCAACATACAGCACTCACCCGCAACCTTAAAATCATGTAGCTAATACTGTAGAGATCCCCTTCAGGTTGCCAGCCTTTGCCTCTGGGGACATTCCTGAGAAGTTCATGTGGTGTCATGGGGCTAAGAAGGATTCCCTGTGGGAGTGCCTTTGCCATGGGTGGTCTGCAGCAATCTTTAAGTGGGTGGTATATGTCAAAGTAACATCCACATAAATGATTAGACTAAGGTTTCCCAGCAGAATACTGAATTGCATCACTTCGCCTGTCAGTGTTTTTTATGTTGGGGGGTGATTAGCGTATATTCGAGGCTTTCACTGCTATAAAGCAGCATTTTTTTCCCTCTCCATTTCCCTCTGTCTTTCACTAATCTTGCTCAGTTTCCTTCTCTCTTGTTTTTATACTGCCTGGCCATCTTGCAAGATAGAGTTGGGATCTCTGCTAATGATAAATGTGTTTAATTACTACACCCTGTGAGGAAAGAAGATATTCAATTTGTTCTCCCTGATGCCCAAACCCCTTTTTACTTTCTTTATCTTTAATACAGTTGTAATGCAGCATGCAAAGCTGAAATTTAAAAACCTTCATAAACAATTCCCAAGCTCATACCCCCCAGGTTTTTCTCTCTTTAAGTGGAAGCATGACTGTTTCACAGACCTTTCAGTCTGTGTGCCTCTCCGCCCACTCCGCTTCCTTTGCAATGAATAGGACTAAATTTTATCGAGATGTACAAAACAAGAAAGATTTCACTAACCCAAGGAGTTTTGTGGTTGCTTGCTGACACTGCGCCAGCCAGAATATCTCTGTGTGTAACACTGTGGAGTGCTTTTTAACTATGCAGATACGGGAGCATTCTGTTGCAGGACTCATTTCCTTGTTGTAGCTCTATATCTAATTGCAATGACTTGTTAGGGTCTCTGCCAAAAGCTCTGAGACAACTACTGACTGCTTGTGTATATGCTTGCTAAAATTACGAGGGCGAACACATGCAGAACTGGCCTGCTCCACAACATACAGAGCTACATTTCCTAACGCACTCCCTGATACTGCCAGCTGAAGCAGAAAAATCACAAGGCTCAGAAAGACATATTCAATTTAGATCTTAATTCTATTACTGAAATCATCAAAAAGTGAATTGTTGACCTTTGAGACATCTTTTTTTTAAATGTAGTTAGACCCTTTGAAGGGTACAGGAATTGTTTTCATCATATTTCAAAAACACAGAAGGAAGACTAAGTGAAGAATCCATTTTTTTAACACTAAGGAGCTTTGAAGGGATAAAGAGAGAAAAGTATTTCAAAAGAAGAGCTTTTCAAGTGCAGTACAAAAGCAAAGAGACAAAAATGGAAGAAAAAAAAACTATGTAAACTTCCCTATGATGCACTTCATTTGTTTTCACTCATCCCTCTGGGGAAATCTGCAGCTGGGGATGCAGTCTAGAGTTGAAAAAAATAGCATTAGCTAACAAAGCTGAGTCTGCATTTTTCACCGTGGAACCTTTTAGTGTTTTAATCAATTGTGTGTGTGTGTGTGTGTGTGTGTGTGTGTGTTTGTGTGTGCATTTGCACTGACTTGTGCTTTACTTAAGTAAAGCATACAGTACTGTATGTGCACATATGTGATGGTATAAGGGGAATTCTGCAAAGCACCCTCTGTATTATGTTTGCTCTTAGAATCAGTGTGTAATGTACTGACATGATTTCTGGTGCTGGAGATCTTTATAGAGATGATCACAGGTGGCTGGAACAAAGGGCTCAGTCTTGTAACGTACAAATGCTTCAGTTCTCAAGGAGGGTTAGGGTTTTGTTGAGGCCAATTCCCTGTTCAAGGTTATAAAATGATGTTACAAATTAGTCTTTGTTATCCTCTTGTGAATAAGCCTACCCTGGCATGTTAATGCACACATGCTCACACACACAAGAATTTTGCTCTGCTTCATCTCTAATCTTTAATAGCGGTTAGGGTGCACTTAAAAACTGCTGGATATGCGCCAACAAACACATACACACACTGGGATTGCCTCAAGATGATGAAACCATTTGAAATGACTCTTTTTGGGAATTAATGATTCTACAGCATTCCTATTCAGAACCAATGGGTCCATCAAGTCCTGATATGCACTCTGAAACTAGATTTATGAGCAAGCAACTATGAACACATCAATTACTGTTTATGGACTGGACTTTACTCTTTTTTTCTCTCTCTTGTGCACATTTAAGCCATGCATACACACTAAGATCCATTCACAAAATCATTAAGTCAAGAGACGGTAATTGCTTTAAGTATTTCTAGGAGCTATTGTGTCCCATAGTACCATGCCTTACACTATCACTAGCACATCCTTAAATGGAATCACATAACAATCGACTGCCGGTTCGACCCACTTTAAAGACTTACTTTCACGTTTGGGTCAATCAAGGATTCAGGGAGGTCTGTGATGTATAACAATATTATACCAACTAGGGGTCTAGGTCAATAAAAACAAACAATTAAAGAGTAGACACAAAGCTTGATTATTCCAGTCAATAATCTGATTCTAATTCTACCACAGTTAGTATTTATTTCACAGTTCCAAACTCATTATAATGGCAAAGATCTTACATCAACTTTACTATATTTCTATTTTTTAAAATATCCCTTATTGTACTCTTTATGTAAGAGTACAACAATAAATCAAATTTTAGGTCATTTGATGAGAGGAAATGAAGGCCTTTCATGCTGGTTCCTTCATTTGCGGTCAAACAAAGATATGAGCGCACCAACCCAAGTGTTGATAACACTTCCAGGGGCATTTTCCCTTCACCTTTTACTTCTTAACTGAATCTGATGCATAAATGTGGAGGTGTTTATGTACGGTGTCGAGATCAATACTGGCTTCAAATCGATAATTTCCTGGGAACGTGTTCACTTGCTTTCTATAGATTAGGCTACATCAATCTCGCTTATCTTGCTCTTTCTTTTGTTTCTACTTTTCTCCTTACTATTCAAATCCATTTTTCTCCCACTGTGCAATTGATAGTCCATATTTTCTCTTGGTTTTAGATGTTTTTTTCTGGCTGGCCGTCTTAAGACTTTTCTGTTCTGTCATTACTCCAAGAAACTCAGTTTTCTTGTAAAAAGAAAAAAGTGGCAAAACACCAGCCCTATAGTACAGTATAAAACTACTCTACCCATCATTTTCACAGCACTTAATAGCTCTTAGAACTCATCATTTCCTGAATTGGCATGGCAATGACAGTGAGTATGTCACACTAACAGCTCTTTTTTGGTAGTTAAAGATCTTTTACAGTACACTCACTTCTCTCACTGCCGCTGCTCATACCGTCAGTTGCCACAGCAGAAGAAATGATAACTTACAGCCTTTTTCTTTTCTGTATGGTTTCAATGAAGCAGTCATAGACACTGAATAAAAACAAAAGTCTATCAAGAGGCTCTTTTTTGGAAATACCTTATTATCACTATGTTAGTGTAGCAGACTGGAAACACAAGGAGCTGATGCGCAAAAAAGTAATGATTTTTTTTAAAGCATTTTCTGCAACAGTATATAGTGAGGCTGTCACTCTGGTATATCTGCATGGTGGGGTAAATTATGGCCCCATTTTATTTAATTTCCTCAATTTAGAGACTGTATAAAAGTAGAGTTACCTCACATTGCACTACAAGAATCAAAGACATCAGAAATGACACAAAGGGAGACCACTAAAATCACTTTTCCATACAGGAGGAGGAAACCAATTAACTGACCGACATATGCATATTTGAATGTTTTGGCTGCTTTGTGCAAAAAGTGATGGCCATGAAACATCGACCATTCCGTCGACCACAGGGAGGCGTAACCCAGCAGCCACTGGGCAAATCAAAGCACTTCATTATTCTTTCAGCTACTGAAACCCATGAGAACACATCATGGTTCAAGTTCTGTTTGAAATTTGGTACAAGCCCTCTCATCTCTCAAGTCTGTATTGATCTTTGCCAGTGTCTTTGAGAAATGGCCACCAGGATGCGATTGATCAGTCAGCTGTAATCAATCTGTGTGCTTGCAAGATTCAGCATGCATGATGTATGGATGCTACAGCAGGATAGTCGTGGAATGCATGGCATTGTTTAACCCCTCAACATTGCACAGTTTCACTTTAAGAAACTGGTTGAGATGGGGGAAATTAGCTTAATTATAACATCACCAGAAGCACAACTCCTTTGTTTGGAAAGTATCTGAAAAATCATCTTAAGCAATTAGTTTATGTAGAGTATGAGCTAGAAAATGTAAGAGTTCCAGCAGAGAGAGAAAAAAAGCATGTGGAGAGTGAATTTCATGCAAGGGGGTCTAATGATGTTGCAGGCTTGAGCGAATACATGCCCTACTGAGTTCTTTCTTGCCTTAATTTTATACATAAGTATTACATCCAAAATATGAAAATTAGATTATTAAGAAATCTAGCAATAGATTAATAAATAAATGATTATTGCTTTAAAGAAAGCTGGTTTAATTTTGCATGTAGAACAAATCTGTCTGTGGAAGTTTCCAATGTGAATCCAGTTTCTCTGTGTTGCAAGAAAATAATTGCCCTTTAAGAAACACCGTCTTTGTTGTAGTCTTCCTTCCTTCCTGAGAAGATAGTTTTGGCTGCTACCATGTAAAAAAAATTCTATCTGTGGTGAAGTAAATTTAACATAACTGAATCTGTGAAATCAACAATAAAAATTCAAGTTAGTATCTTTACACAAATATACATAGTATTGAGGCCAAAAATATTTGTTCAAGATACAAGACATTGTAAATTAATTTAAAAAAATAAACTATTTAAGTACTAAGAGTCAATCTTTTTAAGTCCATCCACACAACAAAAAATAATCTTGTTATTTTTTTCTGCGTTTCATTCGGTACAGAACGGGGGGCTCAAACTCCCCCCCACTTCCGACCCGCAAATTATGTCAGAAATTACATACAATTTGACCTTCTAAGTTACTTTTTTGACATTTGCTTAACCCGCTTGATTGGAGGGGAAGACGAAATGTGTTTAGGCATTGAAGGAGGTCATTTAAAAAAAAAAATACAATATATTTATATATATTATGACCTTTACTCTTACATTTAAGAAGTTTGTCCACATATAAAATAAAGTGTTGTTTTGATATAATGCATAACCAAGATTGATGCCATTGGGTTCTGTTCTCACTCTCCGTCTGGGCAGAGAGACTTCGAGGTCATCTGAACACCCAGCTGTTGATATTCTCTGAATTCCACATAATGTTTTGTATAATGATGAAACCAAGACTGATAAGCTTTGACTGTATGAAATCCTCACAGGAAGGAGACATGGTCAGAGTTCATGCTCTAGTTCAGTTTACATGAGTCATTACAGAATAATACAGATTAATCTGTAATCTGTGTGAAAATGGCTTTATTAAATTTAGTAATAGACTCCTTATTCAATTGTGTTGTCATTCCTGTTCGATAAATGAGCACGCAGAAACCTATAATGATCCACTTGTTTTTTTTTTTTTCAATTTCCTTCAAATGGTGAAGCCCGACGTGATCGAATGGAAATGTTTTTAATTTTCTGATGTTTTTATTTGCATTTGTTGAGTTTCTTGAGAATAAGGAGTGAATTTTGCCACCGATAACCGCCGTTTTGAGGTTCTTCTTGGTTACACTTACTAAGAAAAAATAAATAATTTATAGAAAAGTGTTTTGTTTGGTCTACATAATGAAATGACATTGCTTTTACTTGCAAATTAAATTTACTACAAAAGTTGAGTAATTTATACAAAGTTTAGTTTTGCTTAATCTACTTGACAAAATTAAATTCATTTTACTTGGATTTTATTTTTCATGTAAAGAAATAAGTACCGTATTTTCTGGACTATAAGTCGCACTTTTTTTTCATAGTTTGGCCGAGGGTGCAACTTATACTCCGGAGCAACTTATGTGTGAAATTATTAACACATTATTATATAAATTATAAATTTTCAACTCCATGCCTGCCATCATCCCTGGAGGCTTAACCAAAATAATCCCGCCACTTCACATCTCTGTTAACCGGAGCTTTAAGGCAGTCCTGCGTAACCTGTGGATGATGGATGGAGGGCACAGCTTCACGGCAAGCGGGAGAATGCGCCACGCCACTTTCCCTAGAAGTCATTGGATGTATCGACAAAGCATGGG
>VUQK01032855.1:6235-20959 GCA_015106715.1 Bujurquina vittata
CGTGTGTGCGTGCGTGTGCGCGCGCATGCGTGCGTGTGTGTGAGTAGATGTCCTGCAGATGATGGGCCGAGCAGGCCGTCCTCAGTTTGATGACCAGGGCAAAGCAGTTATTCTCGTCCATGACATAAAGAAGGATTTCTACAAGAAGTTCCTCTACGAGCCTTTTCCTGTGGAGTCGAGGTAACACTCACACATTCTTTACCGTGAGGAGTTCATGCTGCATTCATCTTTGGGCTCCATGCATGAATCTATGAACGAGATAGTATGAATCCAACATGTGTGCATCCACATGTACAGTAGAATAGAATAGAATGCCTTTGTCATTATACAGGATGTTCAATGAGACTGGAGGGCCTCTCGTGTTTCAGTGCCACACTGTAAAAAGTCACACATAAATATAGAAAATAAATAGAAAAATATAAACATGTTTAGTAACTGTTGCCAATGAAAAATCAATCTAATCCACAACAAAAGCCTTCATATTCCCGTATACAGTAAACTCTTTTCTTTAAATCAGTGAAATGTAAACATATGGTACTTGTGTAGACGGGAGTAATTGTGGAAGTGTCATGCAAAGAAATTCAGAGAAAACCTTTTATTTAATAAACGTCCTCGGTTATCCTGAATTAATGAGATATATCTGGATGGCTTTGCAAAAAAATTATATTTCATGAAGAAAAATCACTTGTTTTCCTTTTCACCAGGAAGCACTGTGCTGCAAGTCTAACCCTGAAATACAGCTCTCGTGTAGGATGTGTGGATGTGTATTTATTTGTCTTCACGTGTGTGATTTTGTGCTCTCTGCAGCTTCAGACTGATCTTTGTGTAGAAATGTTACTAAAAATGACTAAAACCCTCAGCTCGCTGTATATTTACTGCTTGTAGTACTTTCAGCTGTGCTCTGTTCCAGCAAAGTAGTAATTTCTGATGCCAGGAAATATGCACAGTTAGCCTTAAACATTTGGGATGGAACTCCCTTTAGCCAAAGCATTAGTAGGTATCATGTTCTTCTGTGGGAAGCGAGCGGACACGTCAGCAGCTCGTGTTCAGCAGAAATGAGTCGACTTGAGATCCAGAAGTCTGACAGCTTACCACATATTTGATCATTTTTACTTTTGCTGCCTTGCTTTATCTTCAAGTACTCTGTGACACGTGTGTAGGTTTCATAGCTGAATCAGTGGGTGTGCGCTGCTCGGTCAGAGGCAGTGAAAACACTAAACTAGCACATTTGCACCAGCGTGCTTCAGAGTTCATGTGAGGCTGAAAGCTGCCTTGTGTTAGCGGCCAAGCAGCTTCGCCACTGATTTCACTGCTCAGCAGTCTTGCTTCGTTCTTTTGACAGCTGTGACTTTTTCCACAGCTTTTGTCAAATATGTGCGCTCTCTGTCCCTAATTAATACACAATAACCACATTAACTTGAACACTATCAGAAGTACCTGCAGAGTGATTTCTCTTTACGTCTAACCAGCTTCTTTGGGCTGAACTGGTGCTGGGACAAATTGGCATTTGAAATTGATATTTATAGATAGTTTTTTTTTTATATAGGGCGATGTGATTTTCTGCAAATACGATCCCAACCTTGTTCTCTGAAGGTTTTAGAGAAATGGTCAGATCTTGCATTAATATTTACCGTAAACATCAACATTAAGGACAAGAGCAGATTAAAGTCTGCATTTTCACCTGCCACTCCCCAAAGAGGCTAATCAACGGCACGAAAAAGAGCAGAATTGTGTGATTTGTGTTTGTTGAGTATTTATATGTAGGCGTATTAGGTTCAATATAGCGTATTACAGTTAATGAGGGGAGCAATATTTCAAGAGAAACTGAATTTTCAAGTTTAAAGACATCATTTCCAGTGGTCCTAATATGTAGTACATTAAAGGGAAAGTACTACAAATTGGAGCCACTAGAACTGCTTTATGTGAACAGCAGTAAGATTTCTGGTAGCACATACAGGAGCAGTCAGAGGTTTGGACTTGAACTACGTATTTAGACATTAATAGACAAATTTCTGCTTGCAGGAAAAAAGGGGACGAAAACTAGCAAGGTTCAAGGTGTTTTTGTCTCATTGGTTATAAGAATGGAATCAGAAATAGAAAAAAAAGATGGCTGTCACTTTTATAAGATGCCATGTTGGAATTTTTTCCCTGAAGCTAAATGCAGAGCTTTATGTTGTCAAGCTAAATGCTCATCATTTAATATCAGGCAAAGTTTGCTGTTATCACACATGAACACAACATTGCAGTGTAGTTCATAAAGTAGTGATTTTGTCAGCTATTTCATTCTAGTGTCCACCTTTTTAGCATTAGCATTAGTATGTTAGCAGAGGTGGGAAATAAACCAGACTGCTCATATTTATCTCTAAAGTCACTCAGTATTACTACAGAACATTTACTTTGATATTTACTTCATGCTGACTGAAAACAGACTGAGCTAAGTTATTATATCACAGTGGTTACATGATGGCAGCAGAATCAGTGTGTGTGTGTGTGCGTACATCTTCTACATCTGCATTTTATATACATCGTTTGTTACAGAAAATTCAACTGATAAATTGGTATTAAATGTCCTAGAAAGGACTGCAGATTGTATGTCAGCAGATTGATATTCAGTTTTATAAGAAAATGTTGTTTCTGTCACTTTAACATTAGAGAGCCCCACACTGATCAATTAACCAGCAAATGTCTTTTTATGTACAAAAAATGTTTGTGTGTTGTGTCGTCAGCCTCCTCAGTGTGCTGTCAGACCATCTGAATGCTGAGATTGCTGCAGGAACCATCTCATCCAAACAGGATGCCATGGACTACATCACCTGGACATACTTCTTCAGAAGGCTCGTGATGAATCCCAGGTTAGCCAGACCTGCTAACACCAACAGTACCAATTCATGCACACAGACACACGTGCACGTTTTACAGTATACATAACCTGGTTATTGCAGTGGTGTGTACTTGGGTCAAACATCTGCTGTGTAGACGGAGACCATTCCAGAACATTCCATCCTGTTGGTATTTGCACGCCTGTCAGCCCACATTAACCACTGACTGAGGCCCGGGCAGTGGCACTGGAATACAGCAGGCCTGCGATACTGATCATGTTTGGATTCAAACTGGGATTGTGGGTCAGGATTCAAATTTCAGCGAAACACTGACAAGTTTTTAGAGTGCCGTTAGAGTTGTGTTCTCAGGGTCAGCTTTTACAAACCAGCCTCCAGGTTTATAAAGTGCAGCAGGACCCCTGATATCCTTTCCTTACTCTATCACACAGCAGACAAGCATCATACAGGCAGGTTCAAAAGCAGGCTAGGACTCCCACCAAGCCACACATTAACACAAGACCACAACTTCAACTTCCATACAACTATGACACCATAAACTACCAACCCAAAACAAGCAAAATCAAAGTCCGGGGGACAGGAACCCCATATGGACGAGCCCCGATATGTTACCTGTGTGGCTCAAGCTGAGAGAGAGTCCCAGCCTTTCCAATTAACAACTATATAGTAAAGTGTAAAAAGACCATAGTGCTGCACGAATGCAGATGACATACTGTATGTAAGCTGTTAAACAAAAATACCAAAACCAACAAACCTGGCTATCCACCCCAGCTGCTGCTCTGAACGGTGTCACATCAGTGTGCTCTGTATTGTAATTTAAAGGCCCTTCAATATCAGAGAGAAAGTTCCAATAATTCACTGATCCTCTATGAGCAGCACATGGCAACAGTGGGAAAGAAGAACTCCCTTTTAACAGGACGAAACCTGCAGAGCAACCAGACTTTCAACTTTCCAGGAAAGTGACCACCTCTCAACATGTTGAGTGCCCAGTCTGAGTATCTCTGCCCTGAAACCCAGATCTGGATAAGCAGTGGATGGATGGATAAACGAATCATGATCACGTATCCGAACTAGCTCAGCTGGCATCTTTTATGGAACAGCAGCAGATCTTCTCCTAACTGAGGAGCTTGTGGCTACGATTTCATTAGATTTTGCATCACCGTGACGCTCCAGGTGATAGCAGAAACTTAGATCTTGTGGTTTATCTCCTTCATGCTTGTCTCCCTCTTCTGCATGATAGGCAGGTGCATTGTCCACATCACTGTTCAGTCCACCAGGTAAACGAGCTCCTTAACTTGAGACACTGAATCCCTCCTCCCCCCCCCCAGCTCTATTGAGAATGTGCTTGATGAATTACAAGCGAAGCTCTTACACCTGCTGATTGGACGAGGACCAGAATTCTTGTTGAGTATGTATACATCTCATAACCTGCATCAAAATCACAAGCTAGCCCTGCCAACTGTTTCAGTATCGAGGGTTGGGTCCCAACATTATATTTCATTTTTGATCATTTCATGTTCATTTTTGAAGGTTTAATTTAGAGACCCACCAACCCTCTAATCTCTGTTCTCCCTCTTTTCTTTTTATTTGTCCAAGAAGGTCTCTGTTGCTCTCCCCCCTCACCCTCCAGCTGGTTATGCCGGTGGCTGTAAACTAAAATGATAAGACAGTAGAGGGTCTTCTGGAAAGTAATTAAATGTTTAGTATCTGTACCATATGTGAGGGCAAGTGGGATTAAAGAGTTGAGTCAGCTCATTTTTATTTAGAGGCCAGCTGAGTTTAATAATGAATGTTAAAATGATATGCAAATATTGTATCCATCCTGAACGCTAAATTAAATGTCTGAGAAATCAGATATAAACTCTGAGTAGGGGTCAGACAATAAACAACAACCAAAAAACGGTATATTGTCCAGGTAAGTCTAAGGTATTCGGTAGATTGATGAGCTAGATTATTCCTCGTCCTCTGCTTGTGCGTCCGGGATTGTGACGGTGGGTTTAAACTAGCATGTCCTCCTCGCTGCAGCCAGGTTTCTGTAACAGTCACGGGACAAACAGGATTAACCTTTATTGAACATCTAGAACTGAAAATATTTTAATCAGCAATGTGAATTTGAATGGCCAGAAAACAGCAGCATTTCCTCAACACGTTGGATAAAATATAAAATTAAAATTTTCTTCAAAAATAACATCAGGAAAAACTTGAAGATTTCAAGCTGATGCAAATTTGCCTTTTTTCTTTCAGGGAAAAACTGTGATGTGAATTTCTGTACCTCAAAGTCAGGGAAACGCGTCGTAAACTGTGCACTGTGTGAAAGGCTTTCATTGTGTCGTACGTGTGTGTAATCGCGCTATCCTGTCACCGAAGCTGCAGCTTTACATCCTACCTCACATTGTTCGCAAGATTTTCAGAAAAACTTGACCTCTGAACTTTCCCCAATTATGGCAAAAATGTAACCGGGTGATCTAGGGGTCACTGATCACGTTTCATCAAATTTGGTCTGACTGGTAGTTTTAATCCTGTTAACAAACAAGCAGACAGACACAATGAAAACATACCGTGTTCTCCCGCAGTATAAACTAGGCACATAACCAGATAACATAAGCCAAACTAATAAACTAAAGGGGAACATCACTAAATACCACATAAAAACATGTAAAAACAACAATTCATTATTTAATTTTAGGACCATTTTCATGGTTATTGTTTTGTTCTTGTGGCCCTGTGATAGATTAACTGACTATATCTAAATTAGGAATGATTTAATAATTATAAATGTAAACACAATATCAGCGCCTACCAGCTTCTAAAAACTAACCAATAAGAGGGTTAGATGTGCGTTGGGTTTCCCAGTTATCATTTTTATTTATCATCTTTAGATAACATGAAACTTGAACCAGATGGCACAAAGCAGCACAGCTGACCATCACTTATGACCACTTTTCTAGTCTTGCCAGGATATATTTATGTAACTATTGTTAAAATGTATTTTGTTTGCGCTGTGTGCTCTACTTTTACATGAATGGCACACAGCAGCACAAATATCAGCTTTTTTTTAGCTGATGAAAGTTTGATTGGTTGTGCTGAGCTTCAGGCGGGAACTGTTAGCATGTCTGAGTATGGAAGCATTTTCTGTCTTTCACCTGAGAGTCATTTCCTGGCAGGGCAGGAGTTTCTCTGCTGGGGCTTTTCTTCTGAAACACAACTGTAACCACGAGAGCCAGAATGGGCGCAACAAGCTTTCCCACTTTTACTAGATGCTAATTTTATTTTGACTGGTACTGTAACTTAGCCAGAGGTGTGTGACGATCTCAGTGAGCTCATTTCTACAGAGCCTACGCTGCAGCGTGAGAGTCATCATGTTTTATACTTGGCTTAGTGCATCTGCATTACTGTTCCATGATAAGGAAGATGGAACTGATAACGTTTGACTTTCAGCTGATAAATCAACTACTTTTACTGAAACAAAGGAAGAAGAGAGGAGCCAACCGAGTCTATACACAAGTTGTCAGAGGAAAACCAAGATTAAACACAGCGCTGTGAACAAACCATGAGGCTCACTGCTCCTGAAGTGGGCCTCCCAGCACTGCTTCTAATGGCTCCTAATGGCTCCCATGCAGAGCCTGCTGACAGCTTTGTAGACAGACGCCTAAATGCTGCAGCTGGTTACTGTCAGCAGCTGGCAGCATCACAGCCGACCTGTGTGGAGGCTAGTTTAGCTTGTGCATGTTTAGCTTGCGCTGGTATTGGTCTTTGTAGAAGAGCAGAGATGTAGCATACAAACACCAATCAGCTTTGCTCAGTGGCATCTATACTGAGCTGTTGGGTCATTCTCAAATCATCAAAGTTTCTGCTCATCCGCCTCTGAATGAAATGCAATAATTACTGTCAAACTTTACCTTCATATATCAAATATTTTCTGGATTTTTTTTTAACTGACCTGACCACCTACTTTCAGGCCTTTCTTTCACATATTGAAATAATTTAACATGAATGTCTCAAAAGACCTTTTAAGTTAAAAGCCTGAAATTTTCACTTTGCATACTGTATTTTTCGCACTATAAGGCGCACTTAAAATCCTTCAATTTTCTCAAAAATTGGAAGTGCGCCTTATGCATAAATTCTTGTTGCACTTACTGACCTTGAGCCAATTGTTTGTGGTGCACTGCACTCAAACATCTGTCAAAATGTTTTAGTGCAGCTTTAGTAAGGGACGCTTCACAAATATCGATATTTTCCAGAGCGTACAAAAATGTCGGTCGGTCTCTGTAATTGGAGCGCTGCCGTCTGACCGCCGATGGCCGAGGTATCCACACCACTGCACCGATATTAGCCTGGAGCAAGCTGTGAGTGCGGCGCAGCAGGTGTAGAAAGCAGCCAAAGCTGCCGCAGATACATTCAGCAAGAAGTAATGGACTAGCTCTTCACAGCTGAAATACTGCTTAGCGTGTAGTTGCCGAGTGTTTGGATGGTTTGCGTCCTGCTTTGGTTACTGTAGAAAATCTAGCAGCAGCCCCTCCCCAGCTGGTGTGAGAGGGCACAGATTTCCTCAGCGACTGGTGGTTGCCCGCTGGCCTCGAAGCCTGTGTGGTGGGGCTTAAGCTGTAGAATTGAACATCATGTGTATGTGAGGACGGGCTCACTGATCAGTAATTAACAGTTTATCCATTTGTCATACATTAGCATAATATAGTGGATGAAATGTTTGGTGCAGCAGTATCCTCAAAATGTAATTGTTATTTGTGCTTATTGGTGTCAGATATTTATGTAAATATGTCTTGGTGGTATTAAATTAACACTTAACATGGTAGCATTCCTAATTTGATCTATATTTCATTGTTAAGTAACAGTAAAATAGCTTATTACTAGTTAGCAGTGGTTATTACAAATGAAATGTTACCCATAAATTTCACCAGGCTTTGATTCTACACAAAGATTTGCAGAGACTGGAAAATAATAATCCATCCTTAACAGCGGTTTATAAATCTGCTCTGAGCCTTCCTGTCTCAGGCCTCTCTGTTGTCTCATGTTGGAAAAAGTTATTGATGCTGAATTTTTTTTTCATACTCCCACTGTATGTGCTGTGTTCAGTTATTACAGCCTGGAAGACGTCACCCACGAGTCCATTAACAAATATCTGTCCAGCCTGGTGGAGAGAAGCCTGCGCGAGCTGGAGTCGTCTTACTGCATAGAGATTAAAGAGGTGTGTGTGATATTTTCAGGATTTCTCTCACTTTAAATTCACAGATGTGTTAAAAGGTTTTCCCTCCCGTTAACTCTTCAGGACGATCAGTCGATTGAGCCGCTTACCTACGGTCGCATCGCCTCCTATTACTACCTGAAGCATCAGACGGTCGGCATGTTCAAAGAGCGCCTCAGGGCTGAGCTGCCGATCCCCGAGCTGCTCTCTGTCCTCTCGGTGAGTATCTCAGCACACGTCTGTCCACACACTGTGTGCCACATTATTAGTTACACCTCTGTGATCCATGTAGATCTACAAACTGTGGGGGTTAGGATTGCAGGAAACCTGGGACATTGTCCTGTTTTTAGGAGCAGGATATCTCAAACTGCAAAATCTTCACAGAAATGATGGCAGCATGTATTCTATGATTATGTCTTGTGCAGGTGTATGCAGATGTGGATTCAGTTGCTGATTCAAACTTAGAAACTTTAATTTGCTAAAAACGTTTTGAGCAAAAGAAAACCAGACAGAAGCATTTGTTTTTTTCTATTTACTACTTTATACCTGTGCGTGCGTGCGTGCGTGCGTGCGTGCGTGTGTGTGTGCGTGCGTGCGTGTGAGATTAAAAAGAATGTGTCATTCAGTACAACAGTGATGTGTGTTTTTGGAGCATCAGAGTAGGGCTGGGCCGTATCATATCATTCACGATAACACCGGAAAAAAAATGTTGCCCGGAAAATAAATTATATCATGATATGATAATTTCATGGTGTAAATACGGCACCCCCACCACGCAGCGGATTTTGGGCACATGGGTCATGCAGTGTTGCCAACTTTGTGATGTTGTTGCTAGATTTAGCGGCTTTTCAGACACACCCCCCTCAGACACCTAGGAGAGTTCTGGAAACCTGAAATCCTCCTTCGCTGTCGCCGTGTTTTGCGTCTTCGTACTGCGTCCGTTCCTTCGCTTTGGCATCGCCCGGACCCCCAAGAGTACCTGGCTGTTTGTGTGTACCGTGAATCACATGACCTTGATGACGGAAGTGAGTCTTTTTCATGTGTTCATGATGCAGCTGGCAGACACGCAGACGCCTCATTGAGCAGGTGGACCCGTTGCTGTGATATGTCTGTGGATTTACTGAGCTAGAGAGAAAGTTTGTGACTGAAGGAATTTTGTTCATTCAGTCTGTTTACATGTTTGGTTATTTGCACAGAGTACTGGCTGTACAGGAGTACACACAGGAGGAAGTACTTTGGTGAAGTCTACTTCACTGCAGACTGTTTTTTTTTAAAGAATAAGTCAGCCTTTTGTTGTTTTTGCTCAGGGTAATAGAGCTGCTTTGATACAGTTAAGATCGCTCCCTTGTGCACACATGCCTGAACTGGTGTGTCTGGTTGCCTCCCTCCCCAACAAACAGCCACTCAGGCTGTTCCCTGGCACGGGCATACAGTACTCCTCAGTACTGACCAACACTGTCAGTGCTCCCACCCCCACTTTACAGGCTTTACTCTGTGAGGACCCTAACCGCACTGTGTGTGTCTCTGGTTTGGCCATGTGACCATGTCATAATGATGACACAGAAAAATAACAAGTACTGTTTCATGAAGCATCTCAGAAATCTCTAGTATTAAAATGGCCGTCCAACCATAAAGGGTCACTCAGCTCACGAAGCGGGCGGTCCTTTTCTTTCAAAAACTGGTCAGTTTCAGACCTCAGAGCATAAAACCGCTGCAGCAGGGCGCCGCCACTTAGCCAGCCCACGTCACAGTGGTACAGTAGCCCCCGTGCTCGAATTACATTTACCGTTTTCACAACAGCTGGACTGTCGTGGAGCAGAGGGCTTCTTGGTGAATGACACACTGCGTTTTCACAGCCTCGCCTCCACTCGCTTTAACCTTGGCGCTCTCCGGTCATAGCTGGCGCTCCATCCATTGTAACTCCACACAACCTGTCTCCTTTAAGTCTCATGTTGTCAACTGCATCTGATACCGCTTCAGAAATGTCCTTACCCGTCGTTGTGCCCCTTAGACTCCTAAGATCAAGCAGCTCCTCCGTGATGCAAAAATGGGTAAAAATCAAACGCTTTATCTGTCATTTGATGTTTTACGTCGGCAGGCAAGTCTTCTATTCGCTGCACAGCTGTGTTTCTGGACACGCTCACGCTGAAGAATTCCTGCAGCTTTTCTGGCCACATTATTCCTGCAACTTTAGCGAGGCACCGTTTTATAAAGTCTCCATCTGAGAAGGGTTTCCCGTGTTGTCTATCTTGTAGCTAGCCATTGTGGCACTTTCTTGTGCCTTATTAGCACAAAAAATACTGTTGCTGAGCTAGCAGGCTAGCTGCCATTTGCTTAACTTTATGTTCTCGTTCGGCACCAGTGTAGGATGTTTGGCTTCATAGTGTCGTCGTAAATTATACAAAATTTTGTTTTGTTGAGAACCTGCCTTGTTCAAGGTAGTAGCTCCCCCTAGTGTTTCAGTGCAGTCTAGCACAAATTTCATGCTTGGGCTATTATATAGATTTTAATTTGCTGCGGGTCGCAGTTGGCCCGTGGGCCATAGTTTGGACACCCCTTGTTTTGCAGGTCTTAGAAAAATAATTGCATGCTCACTTTCAGGTTTTTACATCTAAATAAATTGGTGCAGAAAATGTGAAAAAGTGTCAGCTTGTTTACCGTCACACTGATGCAGTTGGAAACCTTTCTTATTATTCATTATTTTACTGCTGGTTATTAATCTTCTGTTAAGAAAGTCATTAATGGATTTTCAGCAATGAAGCACAACAAGTGGAAGACTGAATGTTTTTAAATCTACAGTCCACCTTTCTGCATCATGTTTTCTGCACGCGGTGGACGTGGAACGTTCGCAGCCGTCGTCTTTGACGACTTTTTTTAGAAACCGCACTTTTGTTAATCTGAGTCCTGTCCTCCCTAATAGGTCTTAGTTGTGTATATCCCCCTCCCTGTAATTTGCCCAAACTCAGTGTGTGTGTGTTTGTGCTCATGTGCGTGTGTTTGTCGTCTTTTTTTTAATTATTGCTTGGAAGCTCCAGTCTCTGCGATTACTTCCTGCTCTGTCTCACTGTGTGGACCACTGTGGAGTTTTGGGATATGATGCCTTCTTTAAGTCTATCCATAGACGTTCTCTCCATCACATTGATATGCACACATAATGTCACAAAAAGATTAATTATTCTGAAATTTTTCCAGTTCCTGCCCCTCGCCCCAGCCCCCACCCTGCCCAAGTCTCAGTCAGTGATGGATGGAGCCTAAACAGTGCAGGCTGGGGGAGGCCGTGACAGATGCCTACAGCATCGCCTTCTGATGGGACTACATTAGCCAAAGTTGAACTGGAGTGAATTGAAGATAGCAGCCATGCGTGTCCATGCATCTCTCTGTATAACTACCACAAACACTGCTGGTCATTATTTTACCTTCGCATCGGCCCACTCTTATTAACATTTGGCATTTTCAAAAATCTAGTTCCAGTTTGACCATTTCAGAGCAGAATTCTTCGTGAAATTGGGAAATCTGTGTTTCTATTCACGGCAAAAAGGAGAAATGTGCGGAGCACACATGCTCTGATTTAAACGGTGTGACCACAGCATGCTTTAGGCTTCGTTTCACTTTTAATCTCTTTCAGGATGCAGAGGAGTATGCCGAGCTGCCCGTCAGACACAATGAGGACCAGCTGAACTGCCAGCTGGCTCAGCAGCTCCCCTTGCAGGTCAACCCCCACTCCTACGACAGTCCGCACACCAAGACCCACCTGCTGCTGCAGGCCCACTTCAGCCGTGCCCAGCTGCCGTGCAGCGACTACAGCACTGACACCAAAACGGTGCTGGACAACGCCATCCGAATCTGTCAGGTAGTGCTCACTGAGATGCAGCTTCAGGAAAGTGTCACTGCTTGCACTATCTGCATGGATGTAGCCTAAAAGTTGCTTTCTCAAAATGTATGTTTGCTATGTTCCAAGTGACCTTTGCAGCACAGTTTGTGCATTTCTCCTGCAGCGTGCAAGTAGGAAATAACCACTGCTGATGCCTAAGAACGAATCCAGAACTGAGTGTTTTCTGGTGACAGCGTCATCTCACTGTCACACACCTGAATCTCACTCATTTACAATAAAAAAATGAGTGCGCCCCGATGTATTTAAACGAGTAAACATTTGCCTACTTTGAAACCGGCGACGTTCACGGAGATTTCTTAGTCAAGGAGAAAGAAAATGAGACTGACCGGCTGGTCTGAAGCTAAGACACACTCAGATATCAGGTTTAGGACAGTTTAATGGGTTTAATGTGCACTGTTAAACCTGTCTAACGTGAGGAGTCGGAGACCATTAACCACGTTCGTCAGTAATGAATCGCACTTTAAATGCTGCAGGCTGATTCATTATGAGCACTGCAGGTTACAAAAAAACCTTAAAATTGATGTTAAATATGATATGAAAACATGTTACTCCAAACAATGTTCATGTTAAAATCTGACAAATTAACATCTGAAAAATGAATAAATTGCGGCTTAAAAGTGACGCATTAGGAACAGCAAACAGTTCATGACGTGCATGTCAATAAACCTTCAAATCTAAAATGATAATAAAGCAATACCAACATCCATATGCTTCCGGGTCGTGGGGGGCCGCAGCCTGATCAGAGAAGCCCAGACCTCCCTGTCCCCCAGCCCTGATTCAGACTTCAGCGCTGGGTCTTTGAAGAGCTGTAACCTGCGTACGTGGCAGATGTTGTTGCTGCGTTTCTGCTCGTGTGTGTGGTCGTGTCCCAGTGTGGAGCCGGCCAACAGCAACAGAAAATGCTGGGACATTTTTCCCTCCTGACCTGGGAACGCCTTGGGGTCCCCCCGGATGTGATGGCTGGGAAGAGGGAGGTCTGGACATCTCTGCTTAGGCCGCTGCCTGCGACCGGCCCTGGATAAGTGGAAGAAGATGGATTGAGGATCTGATAAATTTAGGGGTGTAATAACTTGACAACTTATTTATGATTCTTTCGAGTGTACAGCCACTCTCTGCAGACCGTGTTTAAAGTTCTTCAAGATGTTTTCTTGGCCAGATTTGTCCAAAGAACCCAATATTTTAGTTTGGCAACCATAAGGAGTAAATGAATGTGTACGTTAGGTATTCAAAGCAAATAAGCACCACCACGAATTGGACAAATTCTTAGGGATATACAATATGTAAGACCAGTATTTGTTGAAGAATCTGGATATATTTTCTTTATGAAGGTAAATCAAAGAAAAGCCTTAAAAGATGAACTGTATAACAGCAGCTAACACCGTGATGAGTTTGGTGCAGTAATGGATCTTTATAAGAACTTGTTCAGTTGGAGGATAAAACAGCTGTTTGGTGCAGAATGGTCAGAGGAAATATATCAGTAGTAGATCTGAATTATTTGCTGCATGTGCACGGGAGCACATGTTGTGGAGTGGTTCTGTGCTGGAGATAATGTTTAGAATAAGGGGGATGTTAAACATTAGAAGGTGATTTGTGGCCCAACCTGGTGATCCATCTCATAAATAACATGATGCTCAGAAGTTGGGTCTAATGACCGAGATCGTCAGCCGCAGTGCAGCTGCTTCTCAGAGGGACATTTTTTAATATTAGAAAATGTAGCAACTGCTTATGCTCCAATAGAGTTGATAACAATGAAGTGAATGGTGTTTATTCACCGCCACTGGCAGCACTGTTTGAAGTGGAGACCGTGACTGATGTCTGTAAGCCATTGTCCACACGTCTGTGTGCACGTGGACATGTGCTTGTGATTTTCCATGCTGTGCTAGTGCCTGGCTCATGGATGTGGTGTCCTGCTGCATTTACTGAGATGCTTCACGTCTTTTTACTGCTTCACGTTGTTTTTACTGTATGACTGTATATTTTTATGGATACATTAAAGTACACATAAAGTGAATGAAGCTGACAGACACGCGTGTGTTTATCTGCAGATTTAATTCACGCTTCTTTGAGTGTGTGCTTGTAGCGAGTGTTGGTGCCACGATGAGTCCCACAGTGGACGAACCCTGAAGATTTGCAGCAGAAACACTCAGTGTGAGTGCTCAGAGTAGCAAACACTATATAAGAATGAGTCCGTTTACCATTTCAATATTCTGCATTATGTTAGTAATCAAACATTAGCTGTACCTGCTTATGCGGGGGTGGAGGAGGGTCTGTGGACTATCATAGCTGCACTCTGTTGAGAGGTGGAGACAGTCATACCTGGTCTTAACATAGGATATTTCAGGTGATCTCATTACAAACTGTAAGTGTATAGGTTCTCACCTGATGGACATAACCACCAGGATGCCATCCATGCATCCATCCATCCATCCATCCGACCGTCCATCGACTTGACACTTCCAGTATTTCCTTGCATCAGGTGGTGAATCTCTCCTTAAAGTGGGAGTTTTTGGCATTCCTAATCACCTGTGTGGTTTCATTCCTGCACTTCCTGAAGACAAGCCAGTCAAGGGGAGACTGCGAGGAACAGACTTGGGACAAGTCAAGGGAGAACCAGGGGTTAAAATGATTCTTAGTCCTAAATCTTTCCATAGGAGCATGTTTATGGATCATCAAACTGAATACATTTATGAAACAAGAGCATTCAGCCCTTTAACGTGGAGCCAACACAGAAAAGAATTAACGATTGCACACTGCAGTACTCCAGTGTGCAATCGTTAATTCTTTTCTGTGTTGGC
>VUQK01032862.1:0-20851 GCA_015106715.1 Bujurquina vittata
CAGGACAAGCACAGAGATGAGTCCACTGTCAGAGGCTCTAAGAAGATCATTTGTAACCTTCACTAATGCTGTTTCTGTGCTGTGATAAATTCTGAAACCTGACTGAAACTCTTCAAATAAACCGTTCCTCTGCAGATGATCAGTTAGCTGTTTTATAACTACTCTTTCAAGGATTTTGTAGAGAAAAGGAAGGTTAGAGATTGGCCTATAATTAGCTAAGACAGCTGGGTCAAGTGATGGCTTTTTAATTAATGGTTTAATTACAGCCACCTTGAAAGCCTGTGGTACGTAGCCAACTAATAAGGAAAGATTGATCATTTTTAAGATTGAAGCATCAATCAATGGAAAAACTTGATTGGTGTTTTTGTCCAAAAACACCAATATCATTAAATTTGCTTCCATGCTGACACTTTGTAGCAACATTGCTTATCCACTACAAACATCCATCCATCCTCTTCTGATTATCTGTGGCTGAGGCAACAGACTAAGCAGAGAAACCCAGACCTCCCTCTCCCCAGCCATCTCCTCCAGCCCGTCGAGAGATACGACTGCTCTGATGTTTCCTAGGTCTGCTCTGGGGCCTCCTCCCGGTAAGACATACCCAGAACACCTCACTCAAGAGGCGCCTAGAAGGCATCAAATCAGATGCCTGAACCGCCTTGATTGGCTCTACTCTGAGCCCTACCTACTAAGAATAAGTCTGAATTATTGCCAGCAATGTAGACCAAGCTCTTCCTGCAGTTGTACAGGGACTGAACATCCCAACACCTCATACACCCATGCACACTATTCTAATACAATTTTTTTCATTATATTACATATATTATTTTGCTCATAAGTTTTTATTGACTCTTTGCCTGTATAATTTTTTATTGTTTTCAGTCTAAAAAATTTAAGACAGCATATATGATAAATTTCCACTATCGAAGCATCAAACGTTCAACCACAGGTGTGCGGTACACTCTGTGTTCATCTGAAATGGCATTTTTGCTCTTCCCCAGGCTGCACATGCAGTTTGCACTGCTCACTGTGCTTCTTTCACACTTCTCTAAAGCCTTGGTCATCCTTTTGTCTCTACTGAATCAGTTTCTGTGAATATGCAAACCCTGCACAACAAAAACAGTAATACTGAGAAGCAGGCATGTCAGACCCAGATGAGTTAAGCCACGGAGACCCCTGTCACACTGACGAAAAGAATCCTGCAGAAGGCTGTGGATGAGCAACCACAAGCAATCTGCAGAAATTCACGGGGAATGGAAAATGTACATAATCAATAGAATGCACATTCCATGCACCATGCAACAAGATGGTGTCTGACGTGTTCAGACCACCTGCAGATTGCAGAATTTTCTGCAGGGAGGTTGCAGACGTGTGTGCACAGACTGGACAATTGTGGAGAATTAACGCACTGAACGCACACGTTGCGGATGGTGTCGGATCACAGTGGATGTGGCCGAGTGAACATGGTATCCTGAGGCCTGCATTATCCACCACCTTCATCCTGACAGCGGATTGGTAGAGGATTGTTAATGGACTAAACAAGTGCATTGTGGAGACTCGTGCATTGCAGACTGAACACAAAGTCATCAAGTGCTCATTAAGTGCATTTTTGTATGCAGCTGTCTGCCACGTCAGCAGCCAAAAATAAGGCAGCAACTAATTTTTGAAAACTTGTTCTGTGGACACGGTGGAGCTCTGCGGAGCATTATGGACACTTTATGCGTTCTCTCTGTGTGTGGCTGCAGATGATGGGCTGTAGCCCTCTGCAGCCAATTTTGCGTCAGTGTAACACAGGTTTAAGTGAAAATCATTTAGACAACTGTAGGTCAGTCTCTCAGATAACTCTTGTACGCAATTAAAGGCTGGAACAAAAATCAAGAGGGAGCCATGTATCATTACAGTTGAAAGACTTGTTAACAGTCCTATGGCAGCATAGGCGCATCCTCTACATCATCTGTGTTTAAGTAAAGTACAGATACAGTGCCTTGCGAAAGTATTCGACCCCCTTGAACTTTTCAACCTTTTGCCGCATTTCAGGCTTCAAACATAAAGATATAAAATTTAATTTGTTGTGAAGAATCAACAAGTGGGACATAATCGTGAAGTGGAATGAAATTTATTGGATGTGTCAAACTTTTTTAACAAATAAAAAACTGAAAAGTGGGGCGTTCAATATTATTCGGCCCCTTTACTTTCAGTGCTGCACACTCACTCCAGAAGTTCAGTGAGGATCTCTGAATGATCCGATGTCGTCCCAAATGACTGATGATGGTAAACAGAATCCACCTGTGTGTAATCTAGTCTCTGTATAAAGGCACCTGCTCTGTGACAGTCTCAGGGTTCTGTTCAAAGCACAGAGAGCATCATGAAGTTGCTTCAAGTGATGTAAAGTTTTATGAAAAATACTTAGGGTTGTCCATGGAAGTCACGGGGAAGGAGGGGGTAGGGTTAGGCTGGCTGTTGGGAGACAAACCCCCTCCATCCATGTCCAGGGCAGAGCTGTACTCCAGCAGAGGGGACTGGAAGGCCACATGAGCCTGCTCAGGAGGAGGCATTTCCCCTTCTCTAGCACCAATCTTCTTGATGTCAGGCAGAGTGCTTGAGGATCACCTGTTGGTAAAGGCTGTGAAACCTGGGAACCGTTTCTTCTCTTCAGTCCAAACAGCCTGACTTGGTCTGGCTGGATTATAGATCAAGAAAACACCAACAAAGATTAATATACGGTATAGTGTGAACATTCTCAGACTAAAGGAGAGTTGGTTAAGAGACGCAAGCTAACCTGTTTCTCAGGGTCATTCCTGTTCCTGTTTTGTTACTGCTACTTGCAACTCTAAATCCCCTGAAACAAGGATACAAGGAATTGTCAGCGTCATCTATCTTGTTGCAGCCACTGCACGTCTCAACTTAAATGCCTAATGTGGTGAAACATTTAGGCATTCTACTGAGCACCATAAATAAAGACACGCCTCTTCTTGTTGCGGTACAGTTCAGCCATCTGCTCTTCCAGCTCCTTCTTCCTCTGCAAAGTCTCGCGGGTATCATCAGCTCCTGAAAACATGAGACAGTATTAAAAAGAAACAGTCATCTACAGTTTAGGGCCACTCCAGCCTGTCTCCATGCCTGGGGAGAACTGAGGACTGCCCCCCTTCAGCTAGGTGCAGGGACTGTGGGTCCCAAACTGGCTGGGCATAGCTCCCCCGGGTGGTACATTCCAGTGCCGGTACGTAATTATAAACTCCTAGGCAACATTTTTCTCCAGTTGTCAGGTTCACAAGATTTTTAGAAAACTCCACCTCTGACCTTTTATCTTGTGGTCAAGATCACAGAGATTCAAAGCTGTCTGATATTTTAAGCGGATACATTTATGGTGTAAATTTGAACATCCTAGGTCATATCGTTCTCGAGTTATCACATTCACAAAGTTGAAAATTGGCCGCCCAACAACACCCCATCAGCCTTCTTAGGCTGAGTGGTAAAAAGTATTCACATATCTGCCTGGGTTACCAATTACACTTGCTGCTGAATGACCAAGAGCATCCGCAAAGCGAACAAGCGTTAAACAAACATACCGGAAAGGGGGAAGCGGCATAAGTTGAAAACGGAAGTACGCCACAAGCCCCGGTGCAACCAGCCCATTATTGTTCTATCATCCACCTGGCCCTTTTCTCTTACTCAAGGGATTCTGATTTCTCACACTTTTTTTTTTTATCATGTTTTAGTGGTCCGTTCAGATAAAATAATTAAATTGTGTGAATCACAAATCCGAAGTCTTCATTTACTCATATCATATGAGTCCTCTGACTAGTTGATGCTGCCAATTACAAAATGCAAAAGAGTAAGTAACTACATACACAAATACAATCAGACAAGTTTTAAAATATGTTCTTCCCATATGTGCATTTCCACTTTATACCTGTATTTGGACACAGGGCAAAGCTCAAAAGCTTGAAAAATTATGACTAAAGCATTCTGAGTGGTTATTCTAAATCATTGTAGCGCTCACCATTTTAAGCTAAGGACAGTTTTTCTCATAGTAGTACTGTGTCTATCTTTGCATGTATATTTGCAGACACAACAGCAGTAGAAGAAAAGCAGAGACTTGTGTTGCACCATAATAACAGAGAGTAGTTCCAAAGCCTAGGCATTAATCATTATAAGCAGCTATGACAGGAAAATCAAAGACTTGGCCCCTATAGCCCTCCTCTCTGCCTCGGTAGCCTCAACGGACCCCAGATGCTCTAGCTTACTAACTGACTTCAGAAAGAGGAAGTGAGAGAGAGAGAGAGGTGTTATGCAGCAGTTTGTACAACCCAGGAGCATCATTCATCTTTGTTGAGTGTACATGTAACACTTGCTAAGCCATCATTGAATGATGATGTGTGCCTCTATGTCTGACCACACACACATACACACCCACACACAAAACGTATACACACTTTATAAACCTTATGGCCTTAATTGATTGGTCACAGTTGCTATCACACAGCAGTAAAGCTGACTGCATCCTCAGTTAGAGAGACAATATGTCATCCTGGGTTTGTTACCCAGCATTTTGAGTTTTTGGACTTTGTGGTGCTTTGTGTTTCTAGGTTTTATTCCTAGTTCTCAGCGGTCTTAGAGTTTATTTCCCCTTCTGTGTTCCCGTTTTCTTGTTTCTAGTCTCATGTGTTAAGTTCATTCGTGTGTCTATGTAGTTTAGCTTCCCTCCGCACGCCTGCTTATCTGTATTCTGTGTCAAGTCCATGCTCCTGATCCTATGTTGAATTACTTCCTGTTTTATTTTGCCAGTCCCTTATTTGATGTGTATCATGTTCAGTTTTCTTTCCACTTGTCTCGTTAGTTTCATTCTGTTCACCTGTGTCTTGTTTTCCCCAGGTGTGTTCTCTCTGCCCAATTACCTCATATGTGTGTATTTAAGTCCTCTGTTTTCCCCAGCTCTTTATGCTGTGTGCGCTCTCATTTTGTCAAGCGTCTTAGTTTTGTTTGTTTTGCTCTTGCCCAGTGAAGTGTTAGCCTTCCCTATGAGTTGCCAACAATAAAAAGAGTTCCAAGTGAATTACTTGTCTTCCAAGTCCTGCATTTGGGTCCTTCATTGCTTGTCACGAATAAGGACCTTGACAGTAGGACATGACCCAAAATGGACCCAGCGGATTCAGACCTGTGGGAGAGGCAGCAGTTGGTCCATGCTTTTTAAAGAAACTGATAAGTGGCCACCATGGCTTGCTCCCAAGTGTGAGTCACTCTTCTTGGGAACTTGCATGGTTTTTGTAGTACCGCAGGACAGTGCAGAGCTTTGTAATCCCAGTCACCTTTCTTTGCACTGCTACAGCCCTCATCAGTCTCTCCACTTGCCAACTCCTCTCCACCATTCCTTGGTGAAAGTGGGGCTCTCGGTGGTGGAGGAGTGGTATTCTGTCCAAGACCTGTGGCCTCTGCAGAGCTCTCTTTCACCCCTTTTCTGAGGTTTTCTGGCTCATTGCTGCCCAGCTCATCTGACTCAATGACACCCTGTTCATCCACCTCAACACCACCATTGTGCTTGTTAGAGGTCTTGCTCCCATTGGAGGTATTTGCTGCCTCAGCTTCATCAGCCTATACTCCTGGAGCAAGCAAGATTCTCACCATTGGCACTCCTTGCTACAGTCAGAGTTCTCCTCAACCTGAGATGATTGAGATAGACTTTCATTCCTAGCTCCATAAATATTAAGATTGTATTTTCTGTTTCGGGGCTGGCTTCCGACAACGTTTCATGTTCTTTTCTTGAGCCAGCCAACAAATTTGAGATTTTAAATACAAGTACTGGAAATGAGCTTCCCCTGAAGGATGGCTGGCCTCTCTCTTAGACAAAGGGTAAGGAGTGCAGCCACTCAGAAGGGGCTATAATTAGATCCGTTGCTCCTCCACATCAAAAGGAGCCAGTTGAAGTGGTTCAGGCATCTGACTAGGATGCCTCCTGGGTGCCTCTTGGTTGAGGTGTCCTGGGCATGTCCCAGTGGGAAGAGGCCCTGGGGCAGACCCAGGACACGCTGGAGATATTACATCTCTTAGCTGGCCTGGCAACGCATTGATCTGGGCTTTTCTGCTTAGGCTGCTGCCCCAGCGACCCAGCCCAGGATGAGTGGAAAATAATGGATGGATTTTTTTTTATTTTATTGCATCAGTTCAATATACATTTTTATTAAATTTTTTATTTTCTTTGGCTTATGTTATAACTACAATACAGCATATCTATCCATCCATCCATGCATGCATTTTACAATAGAATAGAATACCTTTTTATTATCATTTTCCAGAATACACAATGACATTGGAGGGCCAATCCTGTTCAGTGCCATGCTGTAGAAAGGCACACTTTGTAAAATATAAAACAGAACTTCTAAAAATATACAGAAAATAAAATATGTGTAAAAAGGTATACATAGAATAAGCAGTGTTGTGCGGTAGAGGTGGGCGATACGGGGAAAGGCCGGGGACCGAAAGGCCTCTGCCAGTAACATCTGAATCTGGGTCGAGGGTCTGGGTTTCTTGGGGCAGGGAATGGGGGATGTCTCCTCTTATTTCCATTTCTGCTGCTCTGCGTTTTCTGCTGCATGTTTTTTTCATGTGGAGGTTTGTTGTGTTTCCACTGTATTTGACAGCATCACCTGTTCAAACACAAGGAAGAAATGCGGGATGAGCCAGTGCAGTGCTGTGTCTCCCCTCTGGGGGCGCTGTGTCACATACAATAAATGAAGCAGGCGGTTGGCGCATGCCCATTGCTGTCTCTCTTTATATCACCACTATACATGTTTGATTACACGCGTGCTACACATGCTGATGTCCCACAGTCTGTCTAATATATTGAAGGAATGTGTGACAGGTTTATTCTTTGTGATTGGACATGTGCAAATGCACGGTGAAAATACACAGAGTGAGGAAGGAAGTACAGTGCGCACCGATAGGGGGCAGTGCTGCAACAGTGCTGCCCCATAGTGAGAAGGATAGGCGCATAGATTTCATCTTCAAATAATGGTAAGAATACATTTTTTAAAAATTTATTTAAAAAGAGAACCCTCCCTTACAACTTAAAACTTCCAATATTCACACAAACAGAAGAGTAATTTAACAGCTCGTACAAAAATACACAATTTAAAAATCAGATCACACATTGCCTGGCAACAAATTCAAACTTTTTCTTATTAATTAAAGAAAGACTGACATTGTATATTTAAAGGATGGCCTGCTGTTATCTGTGTTTCATGAACAAATATCTGATAAGTTGCATAATGAGTAAATGCATCCCTCTTCGTGGTGAGAGCGTGGGTGGCTGAGACCAAGGAGTAGCAGGTAAGAATCAAACACAGAAGAAAAGTAAAAGAAACTAACTGTTCAGAATGGAGTGGACCTTTTGCTGAAGGTGTTTGGGAAATTTCCTAAGATGACAAAATTACAGCGTAATGAGTGTTGCAGTAGTGTTAAAAAATAATAAAAAAAATATATAGAGATGTGAAGCAGTGAGAGCGACAGAAAGGCAAGGGTGTGGAGATGAGAGCAGTGACTTAGGGAGAATGGTAAATGGAGAGAGCAAGCTGATGAGGAGAAGAAGCTAATAATGTTTTGGCAAAGTTACACTCAGATTCAATAATAACTTTGGTGACATCTAATTCACGTAACTGGGTGTTATCACTGCCAATATAAATAATTATTTTGCAAAATCTATATTATATTTGGGACTACTCTGTGCGGGTCGCATTGACTTGCGGCGGTTTGATGGTGTTTCCATTAGTAACTGGTACAAGTTTGCAGATACTTGCAGGTACTCTTTTGTACCCACTCACCCGAGGTTCTGAGTGATCCTTGGCGATCCTTTGAGGGGTCTAGCAGGTGGCTCGCTGGGGGTTTGCCGGGGCTCAGGAAGCGAGGGCCTTTAACGCCGCTTGCGGCTTCAATTGTATTTATATTTATAACTACGGCTGCTATTACACCCAATTTCCCAGAGCCTTCAGGAACTCATGGCGAATCTTGTTCACCCCAGTGGCCCTGCCACCAAGGAGTTATTTAACCACCGCATTGACCTCCCCTCAGTGATGGGCAAGTTATCCCCTTCGTCCCCAGACTCTGCTTCCACTACCGAACTCACCTCGGAATGCTGTCGAAGTTCTGCCGGAGGTGGGAGTTGAAGATCTCGTGGACTGGGGATTCTGCCAGGCATTCCCACCACACCATCACAACACGTGCCAGGTCTGTCCAGCAGCTTCCCCCGCCTCCTGATCCAACTCACCGCCAGGTGGTGATCAGTTGACAGCCCAGCTCCTCTCTTCACCCGAGTATCTAGAACATAAGGCCACAGTTCTGGTGATACAATTACAAAACTGATCTGCAACCTAGGGTGTCCTGGTGCCATGTGCACTATGGACATCCTCATGTTTGAACATGGTGTTCGTTATGGAAAAACTGTGCTTTGCACAGAAGTCCAATAACACCATTTGGGTTCAGATTGGGCAGGCCGTTTCACCCTATCACGCCCCTCTAGGTCTCACTGTCATTGCCCACATGAGCGTTGAAGTCCGCCAGCAACACAATGGAGTCACCAGACGGAGCACCTTCGAACAACGTGTTAAGTGTTCTCCACGAGGGGAGAACACTCTTGACCATGTTTATTCCAACATTAAACACACTTACAGAGTCAAATCCCTCCTCCACCTCGGACAGTCTTACCATCTTTCCCTGCTGCTCATCCCAGCAGACACCCCCCTTCAGACAGAAAGCCAGGCCTACTGTAAAAACCATTACAACCTGGCCTGGAAGCACACTCTCCAACCTACAGGACTGCTTCACACACAAAGACCTGGACCTATTTGAATATGAGGACCTGGAAGCATGCACAGGGACGGTATTAGACTACATTAAGTTCTCTATTGGAAATGATTCTTAGCAAAAGCACCCGCGTTTTCCCTAACTAGAAACCCTGGATGAACAGCCAGGTCTGTACACTTCTCAAAACCCACGATGCTCCCTTCTGGTCAGGCGACAGAGCTCTGAACAGTGCTGCTCAAGCTGACCTGAAAAAAGTAATTTTAAAAAAGCCAAGGGGAACTACAGGAGGAGAACAGAATCCCACCTGTCCAGCAACAACTCACAGGAGGTGTGGCATTTGGAACATCACAAACTAGACCTGAGTGTGGCACTAGCAGAGGAACCTAACTGTTTCTTTGCTCACTTTGAGACTCCACAGGACCACCCATCTGCTCTTGGCCTGTACTGCCTCTACACCCATGACTGCAGTTCGGCCCACAACAACAAGAAAAACCTCATTGTCAAATTTGCTGACGTTACCACAGTGGTTGGACTCATCTAAAGGGAAGATGAGGCAGCCTACAGAGAGGAGGTCCCGAAGCTGACAGCCTGGTGTTCAGAGAACAACCTGGCACTGAACACAATGAAATCCAAAGAGACCATCATCGACTTCAGGAAACACAGGACTAACCCAGCCCCCCTCTACATCAACGTTAAGCGTGTGGAGAGGGTCCACACTGTCAGGTTTCTTGGTGTCCTCATCTCTGCTGATCTTTATTGGTCAGATAACATCACAGCCATAATCAAGAAGGCACAGCAGCGACTTCATTTCCTAATGGTCCTCAGGAAGTACAACTTGGACTCAAACCTGATGCTGACCATCTACGGCTCATCCATTGAGTGCCTGCTGACGTACTGTGTTGCAGTATGGTGCAGCAGCTGCATTGAGGCAGACATTTCACATATTTGTATCTAAGACAATGTTGAAGAATATTGTATTATTTACAGAGAATATTGTTGCATCCAGTGTTTGAGGACATGAAGGATTCTGTTCCCACAAAAAGGCTAACCTCATAGAATAGAATCTCTGACGATCTCCATAAAAGAGCAGCAGTTTTGTTGCTACTGTGGCGATGGCCAGAGACTGCCTTACCAGGCAAAAGACGTTCAAAGCAATCACCTCTGTCAAGACAAACATGCCATGGTGGATTGCTCGCAGTGCATGAAAAAAGGTTGATGGCTAAGAAAGAATGGTTATTGTTTCAGTTGTTTGAAAAAGAATTTTTTGAGATCTGGGTCTTTCCATTTCAAATTATCAGTTTCAGAATAATTTCTATTAAACCATCTCCAATTTGCATAAGAACGTTATGGTTCAAATTTTGGACATATATAATGATCACAAGGAAATGTTAGCTTTATCTGTCAAATAATTTTCAAGATATGTTTTTTGTTCTTCCACCCACTCACTCATTTTCTTTCCACACACAATCTTTCTGAGGCTTCCGTCTTTCTGAAGTTTGAACATAATTTTTTATTGGCCATTGTTTGCTTTCAAGGGTGCTCGAAAAGAGAGCTTGATCATTCAAACCTCTGAATCAAAAAGAAATGATTTTCATACTTGTCGTGGAACAGTGTACCAGCTCTTTATCCTCTCAAGGATATTCAAGTGTGTGTGCAAGTTTGCTGATTGAGTCTACGTGTATTTTATGGACTTAGAGAAGGCATGCAGCCACTTCCCTTAGGGCATCCTGTGGGGAGTGCTGTGGGAGTATGGGGTTTCTGGCTTGTTCTTATGGGCCAGTCAGTCCCTGTACAACTAAAAGGGTTTGGTCTGCATTGCCAGCAATACAGTAAGTCTGACTTGTTTCTGCTGGATGTTGGACTCCACCAGAGCTGTCCTTTGTCACTGAGTCAGTTCATAATTTTTATGGACAGAATTTCTAGTTTTACTAGGTTTTCTGCCTTTGTGGCCTCAGAAACTGCACTTCACACCCAATTAAGGTTATTACGGTAATTGTTGCTGGAAGAACGCGAATGGAGGCACTTTTAAAGTACACTGAGTCAATTATGACATGTCCGGCAGTATAGGTACTTAACAATGATAACATTTATCCATTAAAACATTGTACGGGGGAGTTATGCATGATGATGATGATATTAAACTGGCATTAGCTATGTTAGCTTGCCTCTATCTCATCTATTGTTGTGTTGTGAGTCGCTTACAAGTTACATCAAGAGACTACTGCCCGTGTTGCTATATTGACTCCACGCACATTGAGATGGTACTCAGTTGCAAAGCGGTGACTGTGACTGTGGCGTGTCGTGCTGAGTTGAGTCGATTTGCAATGAGTAGTTGCATATGAAAACGCGCCTTAAGAATCTCTGTTTACGGCAGAGTGGAGCAGAAGATTGACAGACAAACAGGGCCTGCAGATGCAGTCATAAAGACACCCAAGCTGGGTATCCTCTGCACAGCAACATAAGTGTATGCTATGCCTTCTAATTACACACCAAAGGGAAGCATATAGCGTAAATAGAATTTACAGCAGTGATGTGCGGTCAGGGGAGAAATGTGAGGCAGTGCCTCCCCTGTCATCATGACAAGTAAAATGCTAACAATGATAAGAGAAAATATATTTTACCACTTGACTGGTTTAAAAAAACTGATTTCTGAATTATTTCAGCACGGTAATTGTCAAAATTGCCGAAATTACGCATCGCAAATTACGCAACACATGGAAGAAATGGAGCAGTGCTGTGGCTCACCTCTGGGGGCGCTTTGTCACGTACAATAAATGAAACAGGCAGTTGGCATATGACTATTGCTGTCTCTCTTTATATCGCCCAAATACACGTTTGATTACACGTGTGCTGCACATTCTGATGCTCCACAGTCTAATATATTGAATGAATGTGCAACATAAATAAATAAATGCAATCATAAATGCATGGTGAAAATAAAGCAAATGACCAAGTGTCATACCGATAGGGGGCAGTGCTGCAGCAGTGTTGCTGAGAAGAATAGGTGCATGGATTTCATCTTCAAATACTACATAACATAATACATGTTTTTAAAAATTATTTATTTAAAGCGAGAGACCCCACCACCACCACCAAAGTTTGACCTTACAATAAATATTTTGTTTTTCTTGCCATCATTGTTGAACAGTATGGAGCTGATTAAATCACAATTAATCATTAGCATAAATAAAATTGAAATACAAGCTTCTATTTTGGGTT
Organism: Bujurquina vittata; assembly: GCA_015106715.1. Lineage (NCBI taxonomy): Eukaryota > Metazoa > Chordata > Actinopteri > Cichliformes > Cichlidae > Bujurquina > Bujurquina vittata. The sequence goes on from VUQK01032862.1 coordinate 12,016, forward strand.
CATATATGTGAATATCTGACGCCAGATGAGTCAGTGCCTCACTCATCACAAACCTCGCCGCACGTCACTGATTTACGCTATATATGCTTGAACAGGATAAGTGGAAGAGAATGGATGGATGGATGAGGTTCAATCCACTGCAGCACAGTACGTTTCAATACTGATGGCATGTTCTAATCTCTGTAATAAAATATTATGGTCAACAGTATTGAATATTATTATTATTAAGTGATATATTGAAGGTATAAGGGAGGTGTTTAGGAACGTTTGTGCTTATTCTTTGTGTGTCCCATGGATGGAGTAGAGAGCAGCATCTGAGGAAGGGATTTGGGAGTTCACGATCATAAATTTCTGCAAGAAGCACCAGGGAATTAACTACTGACCAACCAATGTGGATTTATGAATTGCAATTATAATTTTTAGCTTTTTCTCTACTTGTGTTTGCTGTGTGAGGTTAAGTTTCAAAGGAGTTGAAGGACTTTGCACTCAATTACTGCTACCTCATTTGGACTTTATCAGGCATGGCTGGAAAGGATTACATTTGTGGCCAGAATGCACTTCTTCTCAGTCATCTCAGAATCAGCATTAGCATAGAGTAGATCAGCTAGTTTAGGATCAAATTTTCGCAGGCTTCCTGAAATTACCACAATAACCAGCTTTTGTGTGGGTGGTGCGGTGGTTAGCACTGCTGCCTCACAGTTGGAATAACTTCTGAAAGGCCTGGGTTTGATTCCACCTTGGCCCAGGCCTCTCTCTCTGTGTGGAGACATGCACTTACTGGGGTGAGGTTAGTTAGTTACTTTAAATTGCCCATAGGTGTGAATGGTTGTCTGTCTTTTTGTGTTGGCCCTGCGACTGGCTGGCAACCTGTCCAGGGTGTGCCCTGTGACAGCTGGGATAGGCTCCAGCCCCCCGCCGCAACCCTGAAAAGGATAAGCGGCAGCGAATGGATGGATGCGAACCACAATATCTCTGCTTCAGAAACCATGTGAATTTTTCCAATAGGACAAACTAATTACCAAGACTCGTAATTACAGTCATGCAAAGTGAACTTGCACAAATGTGTGGGCACGATAAACGCCAATAAGATATGCGTTAAACGGTCCTGCATCTAAATGTGTGGACAATCCTTTTTTAACTCTTTTTGTAAGAGTAAAGGAAAACGTTTATATGAGTATTACATTTTTTTGGTAGTTATTAGAGGTTACTCATGAAATTGCCTATAAAATTAGGAAAGAATCAGAATCAGAAAGTTTTTATTGCCCTATGTGCGAGAGGTTCACAACATTAGGAAATTGCTGCGGTACTTGGTGCTTACATAAAAAAAACAAAAAACAATGTAACCATATAACTATACATAAAGCCCTGGGAACTATTGATTTACTGGCCACTGAAGTATAATTTAGCCAAATTACCAAAAGCAGGATCATTGAGGGGATCTGCCATTAACAGGTGTGGCTGACGAATTGCACATGGCCTGCAAGGCTGCTCAGGCACACAGCAGCAGTTAGAGCTGGTAAGTCTCCTTACCACTGGCACCAGCTTCTTCACTGCCTGTTTGAGAACACATCTTAGAATCAGAAACTCTGACCCCTTAAGACATTACGTCTTTTTCTCTTTCCTTTTTTTCTCCTTCATGCTGTATTTCTTTATTGGGCAATGCCAATCATATAACAATTTTAATCTTCCTAAGAATGTATTATAAGCTTTATCAGTATTTTTTTTTTTCTAATATACCACCTCCCGATTTTGCTTAAGTAGGTCACTTTCAATCAGACTCATGGACTCTGTTCTCATCCATCTGTATTGTACTTTATTTTCCTGTTGGTCCTTGCCATAATTGCTCTCATACAGTGCAAAAACTGGCAAATGATCACTGATATCATTACTTAAAGGACCCTTTTTTTTTCTATTTCATTAGTGAAGACATGTTAGAGTGTTACTGTTACAGATTGAGTTGTACATTGTGCTGATAAACTCTCCAACTATCTTTTAATAAGTAGATTGAGTAAAGATTATTTATATAGCGCTTTTCCCAGACAAAAAGTCACAAAGTGCTGTACACAAAATCAAAAAATACCATGTTTGAACAGAATTAACATTAAAAAGAAATAAAATTAAGTCAAAAGCTTTTAACTGTTTTTGAAAGACTCTGCAGTTTGTGTTCCCCGTGGCTTGTATTTTCTCGTTTATAGCCTAGCTCATGATCATTTTTTTTCCAGATCCATAGAATTTTCATAATTGTGACTGCGTGTATGATGTATCGGTGTGACTGGGTGCTGATGCTAGCATGGCCCTGGGGAAGCTACAAAACCATCTGTGCAAAGCAAAACAAGCACCTGGAGGTGTTTTCCATTGTAAGAACATCATTAGGTGGCCCAGCACAGCAGTTCCCATGTTTCAGGAATGCTTTGAGCGAGCCAACAAGCATATCTTTAGAGAGGCTGTGAACAACGAGGACATGTTGGACCTGAAGGACTACGTGTCATCTGTTTGCAGTTACATCAGCAAATGTATTGATGGTGTCATCATCACCGTCTATCCCAAACAGAAGCCCTGGTTAAATGGGGAGGTGCAGTGTCTCTTGAAGGCACAAGATGAAGCCTTTGGCTAAGAGAAATCTTGTGGCTGTAATTAAAAGAGCAAAGACAGAGTGCACTCTTAAAATAGAGGGTCATTTTCAATCAGCAGTCTCCAGAGTATGTGGAAAGGTGTGAAAACTATCACTGACTACAATAAGAGAGTTGTACAATGTCCTTCAGACCCATCTCTCAGCAAATTCTATGCACTCTTTGAAGCTCATTGTCCCTCGAGGTGACCTGTCCCATAATGTGTTTGTTGAGGATACAAAGAGAATACTTCAGCGCCTCAACTCTTGGAAATCAAAAAGTCCTGAAAATATTCCAGGAAGGATTTTGTGGGACTGTGCTCATGAACTCACAGAAGTGTAGATAGATATTTTCACCAACTTACTATCCCAGGCTGGGGTTGCCAGACGTCTACCATCATCTCTGTGCCCAAGTGCGCACACAGGAAAACACATCGGTGATAATCATGAAATGTTTTGAGTGGCTGGTTATGGCTCATATAAATAACTACATTGACATCATCGACACAGACCCAGACCTACAGGAAGAGCCACTCTGCATTGGATGCAGTGTCATCCAGTCATACATTCTCACACACCTAGACAATGGTGACTCCTACACCAGGCTGCTATTCCAGAGCTAAAGTCTTCCTGGACTTTAGCTCTTCCTTTAATATGATCTTCTGGTAGACTCTGGCAAAAATAAATAAAAAATAAAAATATTGCAGCTTAGAATAATACCTTACCTCTGCAACTGGGCCCTGGCCTTTGTGACAGACTGGCCACGGACCATCAAACTCTCAAGAATCTTTTCCTCCTTCATAATCCTGAACACCCTGTCATGAAGTGATTAAATTTGGCATGCCTTAAATCCCAGCTTTCCTGATGCCAACTCCATTTTTTCTTTCCAGATAAACCCACACTGGATACAGAATTGAGGACTTGGAAATATAGTACAAGAGACATTTTATGAAAATTTATAAAATTTGGCCCTGTGGTGTTCTCAAATATCTGAAGAAAAAAGGGTTAGGCCCCAAGGACATTTGCACTGACATGGTTGCTACATTAGGGGATGATACTTTATCAACTGTGCAAAAGTGGGCAGCTCAATTTAAGAGGGTTAGGGAGAACCTTGAAGATAACCCAAGGTCCAGACACAGCCACCACCCCCAAAAAGACACACTGACCGCGTTCACCACCATGGATAATAGACGTTTAGCTGTTAATCAGATAGCTGATGCTGTAGGCATCTCCGTGAATGAGTTGAGAACATTCAGCATAACGAAACTGGCTGGTTAAAGGTTTCCGCTCGGTGGATGCCACGACTTTCGACACCTGATCAAAAGCGCACCAGGCTGCTGGTCATGTCGCAGGGGAACTTGGTACTTTTTGAAACAAGTCCAGCTGGTTTTATTGAATTTTTCCTCACCCAAAATGAATGTTGGGTTTGTCCTGGTGCTGCTTCACCAGGACAACGCTGGTGAGATCATGTCAAAAAATAAAACACATTTGCTCAAGTTTGACCATTGCATCGTGTCCAGCCTGTGAAAATTTCAGCCCACCCTTGTACACACAATTCACATGTGATTGCTTAGCTAAATACCGGGGAAACTGTATTGTGAAATTTGCAGATGACACAGCAGTGGTGGGGCTGATAATGATGATGAGTCACTCTTCTCGCATGAAGTGTAACATTTTGTGGACTGCTGTGGGAAACAATCTCAACATCAATGCAGAGAAGACAAAGGAGCTGGTCGTAGACTTTAGGACTAACAACCACACCCCCTCTTCCCAGTTCATCATAGGTGCAGTTGTCGAAATACTCCATAACATCAAATACCTGTGAGTCCACATTTACAGGGACTTGGCATGGACCATTAACACCTCCGGTGTCATTAAGTGGGCCCACCAACACCTCTATTTTCTAAGGAGGCTGAGGCAGGCTGGCCTCAGTACCTCAGTGCCGGCAGCTTTCTACAAGTTTGTGGTGGAGTGTGTGCTTAATTCGTGCATTACCACCTGGTACAGGAACTGCTGTGCTGCTAACAGGAAGGTGTTGCAGAGAGTCCAATGATTCACATCATCAAGTGTGGGAGCAGTGCAGCCGGCATTATGGGTGATCCCACCCACTAAGTCCATAAACTGTTTGGCCCTGTCCCCTCAGGCAGGAGAGTGCGATATATCACAACATGGCTCACTTTTTTAATGTGTATGACACGATAGGCCACTGTTATTTACATCATGAGTCCTGAGGATAAATTTCATAAATTAGTGAGTAAATCCTAGACTGTAAATGACCAAGGGCAACTACGAATGGATAAGTCTGTGCAGTCTGTGCTGCAGCTGCATGGGGAGGGTTTTATGAATATAAACATGACAAATTAGGACATGCTTACTCAAGTTCAGTTCAATTTAATTTATATAGCGCCAAATCACAACAGTCACCGAAAGCTGCCTCATATTGTAGGGCAAAAATGTTTTGTATAAAAACTTAAAATGCTCATTTAATGGTTATCATTAAATTTTAGATATGCTAACCCAAAGATCACTCATAGCAACTTCCATTGCATTGATTTCTATCAGCAGGTACAGAAGCAGTGCAGCCTGCATCATGAGGGACCTCTGTTTGAACCCCTCCCCTCAGGAAGGAGGTTGAAGAGTATCAAGGCCAAAACAGGCTCAAATTCAACTTTTTCCCCGAGGCTGTAAGACTGGTCAACTCCAAAACTCACTGTTTGCAATAGCACTAACTCCTATAGTCATAAAGTGCTTTGAGCAGCTGGTCATGGATCAACTAAAAAGGAAAACTAACCTACACTGACGTCAATCAGTATGCTTACAGGAAAAATAGGTTCAGTGCAGACAGTGTCTCACATACTTATCTAGCCCTCACTCACTGGGAGAGCAAGGACTCTTATGTCAGACTTTTTTTTCCTGGATTTCAGGTTTAAAGCAATTAGTCTATAATCACTAATACACAAACTGAAGATCTCTATATGCAGTTGGATACTGGACCTCTTACAAAGATTCACAATATCACTTCCTCCTCCTCATCTTCAATGCTGGCTAAGTGATTCTCAAATTGAATAAATTTAAGTACTCAAGTAAAGTCATGTCTTCTGATATTTGATTCAAATCCAAAGAGAAAAAGGAGTACTTGACAGTCTGGACACACCATTAGCACAAAACACAGAAAGTCTGAGAATGCAAGAAAGGTTTTGCTAATTGGCTGCTAATTACGTAAACTGTATGATTAAGCTGGCAGATAATTAGGTATTGCTTGCACAGCATTCTTTGAGAATTCATATTTCAGCATAAGAAGGGAGAAGTGAGGAGGGAGTTTGACAGCACTACAGCAGTAAAAGAAGCCCTTCAAGAAGACAAAAATTAAGGAATCCCGAGTCATCCAGAGCCCATTAAGAGCCACGAAAAATGCGACAACCGCATGCCCGCCCCAACAGAGGGGAGAGGGAGGTCCCAGGCGGAGCCCCCTCCCCCAGTCGAGGAACAAGGGACACAGGGAACTCGAGGCAACAGGAAACCAGCCCCACCAGAGGCAAGCCCCCCATGCAGGCCAGCGGCAGAGCCCCAGGGCCTCAGGTGCCCCAGAACCACCCGGCACACCGCAGAGCCGTGAAGAAGCCGCCCCGAGCCACAACCACCAGGAGGGCAGGTCGACACCCACGCCGGAACATCCAGCCCAGCTCAGGAAGTGTGGGCCCCAAGCCGCCCACACTGCGGGGGCGCAGGATCGACCAACGAGAAGCAGCAGGGAGGCAAGGCACAAAAAGGCCGAGACTCAGGCCCAGTCACACACACGCACATACACACCCATGTAAACTCATGCACACACACACACACACACACACACATCCCTTCCTACACACATTCACCCTCCCAAATACACCTATGAACACAGTGATGAGTGATGAGATACACATTCATCCACATCTACCCACCCTCTGAAGCTAGGTTGAGTAGACCCCCACCCCACCCCCCAAGCCAACGGCAACCCCAGCAGCCCCATCTCATGATCCTCTAGGTAACATGCCTGCCCCCCAAGGTCCTATGTGTATTAGAATGTGTTGTCACTTGTAATGGTTGTAATGTAATTAAAATGGAGAGGCAAGTGCGGCTCCACATGTGGCCTCTCCGAGTGACATGTAGTTGTATACGTGTGTCTATAAAATTTTTGATAGAGTGGCTACAGCACTGGGTTGCTATATCTGGGACAGCTCTGCAGTGATTTAGATCATATCTGACAAATGATAAAATTTTTGTTTGCATTGGTGACCAATGTAAACATGTTCTGCACTGAACTGGGGAGTCCCCTGAGTCTATACTTCAGCTTAGCGGACAGTCTCAGGTTGCTGGGTTTGTGCTGAAAACCTCCATGCATGGTTAGGAGCTTTCTTATCTTGTCAGTGGCCTCTCTTTCCTCTATTGGCGAGCTTATTATCCCAGCAGGGCATAGGTGTTATTGCCCAGATCTTGTTTTTTCCCATTTAGCTGACTTCTCGGGACTTGCCCTAGTTTCTGCAGGTACTTGGTAGTTGCAGCTTTCCTGGTGGCCTCTTCATGGTTCTCATTTGCCTGTAGGAGTCCAAGGTACTTGTAGCCATAGCCTCAATGTCTATGGTGTTGCCTTCTGGTAGTGCATGTCATCCATGTAGAGGAGGTAGCTTATGTTAGCTTGATTGCGTAGCTGGTATCCATAGTCAGTCTTACTAATGATCTGGCTTAGGGGTTCAAGTCTATGCAGAGCGTAGTGGGGACAGAGCATCTCCTTGGTTGTGGCCTTCCACAACAGTCCCAGTTTCTCATGTAGCCCCTTGGGAGCACTAATTGTCGGCAATTATGCTTCCCTTTCTCTTTTTATTGCACTGACCATGTGAAATGTACAAGAGTTTCCTTCAGAATTAACACAGTTCTTATCTTGTCTTCATTAAGATTTTAGGGGCACTGGAGCATCTCCTGTCTATCACAGGGTAAAATTTGGGGTACACCCTAGACAGGTAGCTAGTCTTTGAAAGGGCTTAACACGGGGAGTTGGACACCCACACATCATGGCCATCCAAAAAATGTAGCTGTTTGATCTTCGAGTCATAGCAAAAAATAAACTTGCTTGATAGTAACACAGATTTAAATCCTTTTTGTGATCGTATCATAGACAAACTGATTCAGCTATGCTAGACCTTTCATGTTTCCTACAGTAGCTATCTTCAATGCAACACATCCGCCTAGCGGAAGATCAACTTTTTTTTCATTATGACATTGTTTTTCACCCCTGCACTCTGAAAACATTTAAAATCTAATATTTTTTTAGAAAAATATTAATACCTTTCCAGCAAATACCCCACCTCTATGGGAGCTGTGATAGGCTCCAGTTCCCCTACGACCCTGAATTAGCTAAGTGGAAGAAAATGATGGCTATGCATCAATTTATTATTATTAGTAATATTGTTTTATATTTACTGCCATAACAAAAGGATGTCCAAAATCATGAATAAATAAAACATATCTTACTTTACTCAATCTGAAGATTCCTAAGGCTTTCTGTATTCCAGTTTTTCAGATGAGCACTTTTCAGCAGACATTTCCCTGCTTGATGAAGCAGTTTATACATTTTGTTATTCATGTGTGACAATAGCTGATGGGCAACCTGATCTTAAATGAGCTTAAATCCAATGTGTGGATTTGAGCAAGTTTAAAATACGTGTCTTGTCAGACATTCCAGACAATTGTTTGAATGCCACATTAAGCAGTCATCCAGAAGAATAAACAACACCAAAAACGAAAAAAAAAAACCCCATCCCAACAACAACAGGACCTGGCCTGTTCACGCAGGCTGTACTGTCACACTTCAGCAGTTCATATTTATTTAACTGCCAAATTAGACTATGATTCATTTTGTTTTTGGATCGGGGGCACGGGGGGCTAAACATGGTGGGCTCATTATTTCCCTAGCTGCCTGTTTACTGTTTCTAAAGACACCTAATTGGGAGACCAAAGTGTCGGTGACTGCTTCTATCCATGGCTGAGAGGGTAGCTAACCACGGATCTTACTGGCGTACTAATTTGATCAAACCTACCCTTGTCTCATCCTGTCACTGCGTTAGTCGTCAGTTCACTTGGGTTTGACTTGGAACAGGGGAGATGCTTGGCTACATATTTTTCATTCGATATGTTTTTGTTACATCCATCCATCCTTAAATACATTTTGGGTTGCATTTAGCACACCGTGCCTTT
>VUQK01032863.1:0-12824 GCA_015106715.1 Bujurquina vittata
CTTCTGCATGATGATTGGGTGATCTGTCTGAGGCTGAATCCCTTTTTGATTGACAGTGAAACGAGCGAATCAGCGATCTTTTGGTGTAAACATCCACATTTTTTAATTTTCATTCTGTTCTGCGTTGAACCGGAGACTTTCCTAATCCTCTTAGCGGCATTTTCTTTGTCTTGTTCATTAGTGACAACGATTGGAGCTCCATCTGCAGGTGTAGAGAGGAGCTTCTCCTGTTTAAAGCGGCTCAAGTCTTACACCAGCAACACCATGGGCCAAGGCCGTTTAAGCAGCCTAGCTCTGCTGGCCATTGAGAGGACACTAGTCAAGTCCCTGGAAAAGACGCCTTGTTGGTACGACAGGGTCACAGATCACTTTATTGAAAAGGAACGGAGGGTAGAATTTACGTATAAATAAACCGACACATTTTATGATGTAGGCCGAAATTGAGCTTCCCCTCCTTGAAAGACCAGCATCCGCCACTGATATATATATACTGTCAAGTATAGTAACAGTTTATTCAAGGCAATAGAAATAAACCAGCAGGCAGCAAGGCAGATCTTCCTGTGATTTCATGAACCGTAAGGCATTTCAAAGTAAAACAAACATGATTGCTCTCATTCGGCTCTGCCGGAACCCTGAAAGATGGACATGACAAAGTTTTTCTTTGCTAAGGGTGATTCCCCACAGTGTACCAACAACATCTATGACTAATAATGAACACATTTGGAAGAGCTGATGTAATTGCAGATACATCTAGCTTAAATATTGGAATGAGTCAGTCCAAACCACACTGAAGTGCAACCCCAACCAAAGCTTCGTCTGCGCTATCTCATAATGTGACGTTGCACTTCTTGAAAAGAAATTGAATTTCTTTTCACATTTGCTACTTCAACACAGCAGCTCCAAACAAAGTTTTCTCTTCTTGAGTGTTAGAATAGCATTTGAAATGCAATCATTTAGATTAATTTTAAGGGTTTGACACTCAACAGCACCCTCAAAACATGAGTGTGCTGTTGAGCCATTCTGTTTTAATGGCTACACTGCTAATATAAGATGGAAATGATGTTTAATCTGAATCAAGAAATGAAATATAATTTTCTGATAAGGTCAAGTGTTTGCATAAGCCATGTTTTCCACAGTTCTTGCATTTTAGGCCATCTTTTTGTAAAGGTTTGTTGCACTTAGTGAAAAGCACCCTCTAGCTCCTATTGGGGCTGTTATCTTTATGTTTGCATTGTTGCTGGTGCATAAACTCATGTTAAAGCCAGTACCCTGGGATAAAATATATATATTTTAATTAGAACACTACAGTGACTCCAATGTTGGAATGAAACATCTGTCCATAGCTGCATTTCAACTGATTATTGTTTAAGCCATCTTCATTCATCAATCTTTACTAGTGCTAAATACAACAGAAGCATCAACAAACTGAAATGATGGCTGAAGCCAGTCAGCGGTGCAGCACTCTCTGCCTCTGACTGTTCATCCTGTTCATCCTCCCACTCCACCCTCTTCCTGTCTTGCGCATCCTCCTCCTCCCCCCATGGCCGATCATCTTCTCTCACTTTGTTGATGCTGTCGCAGTTTTCACCCTTATGGCCTTCATAGCAGTGGCAGCGAAACCTCTCTAGTAGCAGCTGCAGTTCGTGCTGAGAATGCCAGCCAATTACGGTAAAGTCGCCATTGCCGGAGGGCTGGATGCGGTAACTGTCAGCACTCAGGTGGAGGTAATGGCGGGCGTAGGGGTCCCGGCGGATGCAGCGGCCATTACTCTGGCACAGGAAATCACTGCAGATTTCTGCTGCCCGTGTCACATTGGTGATGTACTGCCCCAGGCGGTGGCTCAGGAAGGACTTCACGAGGGTGCAGTTATGCTGTGAAAACAACGCAACAGTTATGTGATATGACAAAGCAACACAACATTTTGGGGGTTACATTGTGACTTAAGCCACACTCACTTATTACTGCCTCCAAGGAGGTTGTGTTTTTGGCAGTGTTGCTGTGTGTGCGGGTGGATGTGCACGTGTGTCAGTCTGTCATGTTATAGTTTGCATCAAAATATCAGTTCACATTTGACCTCTGATCTCACGTTTACATTTGAGCTTCTTTATGTTAGATTTATATCTTTAGAGCAAATATTGCCACAAGAAAGGGAAGGAGCTGCCTAGTTAGTTAGAGATAATATTTTAGAATAAGTCCCGTTATCTACAAATCAATAGCTAATATTCATTTCCTACACCTACACAATGCTTTTGTCAAAGTAAACAGCTGAAATGCTACCCCACCATAAAGTGAAACTGCATTGCGTTACCATTTTCCTTTTCAAAAAGGAACACATTCAGATGGAAACCTTTTAAAAATCATCTCTGTTTACATGCAAGGCATTGAAGAAGCTGCAGTTCCCATTGGCAGGCCACAAGTTGGTGTGGTTAGAGGAGACAAAAGCACGTACCAGTACCCCCATTTTCATCTTTTTATATGGAACTGGAGACGGGAGTGTTTCGAAAAGGCTCCACTCTGGAACCCATTTTCACGCCCTTCGTGTAAACAGGGCCTTTGGTCATGCAGCAGTCTTAGCTAATTATCGATCACTTTTTAACCTTCCTTTCATTTTAAAAATCCTTAAAAAGTTAACACGTCATTTGTAAAGGAATCTTATATTTGAGGAGTTTCACTCAGAATTCAGAGTACGTCATACAACAGAAGCTACACTAATGAAAATTACAAATGATCTTATGACCTCTGACAGCGGACTCACATCTATATTTGTCCTGCTAGATCTCAGAGCATTAGAACACGCTATATATCTGATATATTCCAGTTTGTGCACCATTAGAAAACACTGCATATATTTTCATTGCTATGCAGATAATACCCAGCTTTATTTGTTGATGAAGCCAGATGATGCAAATCAACTAGTTTAAGTGTGAGAGTGTTTAAAGACATAGAGGCCTGGATGACTTCTAATTCCTACTATTAAATTCAGACAAATCTGAGGTTGTCGTACGCCATCTTAAAAATCTTAGAAACATAGTGTCTAGTTAGAAGCTTTGTTTAGATTCCCTTGTCCTCCAGCAACACTGCCATTTTGATCACGATATGCGCTTCAACGTGGACCACGCCAACTTTATTTATATAGCACTGTAAAAAACAGCCGGTGCTGACCATTAAAAAACACAATAAAAGAAAACAGCATTAAAAGAAAAAAAAACATTAAACATAATTAAAATTGACAAGTAAGACATGAGTCAAAGTCAATAAAAGTCTCAGGTTGTTGCCAATGTAAAGCGCTGGGTTTTAAGAAGTGACTTAAAAATGGACAGAGGAGAAGCCGGTCTAATCTGGAGTGGGAGCGAGCCAGGTGCCCCCACAGCAAAAGCTCCGCCCCCCCTCTGAGCTTTCGGCGCATCCAGGAGCAGCTGATCAGCTGACCTGGCCGGGAGGGCGAGTGCACATGTAGGAGCTCAGAGAGGTAAGGGGGGGCAAGAGCATTTAATGACTTAAAAGCAAAAAAAAGAATTTTAAAATGCACTCTAAAACGAAGAGGCCAAAACAGGAGAAATATGCTCCCTCTTCCGTGTACCTGTGACAGGGAAGACTGGGAAACCCCATAGTAGAGTTACAATAATCCAGTTGGGACGCCATGGATTATAATTTCAAAGTCCTTTTTACAAAGCATCTGTTTGACCTTCGCTAATTGTCTGAGTTTAAAAGAGCTGGATTTCACCACTGCACTGATCTGCTTGTCTAGGTCAAAAACACAGATTCTGACCCCCAGGTTAGCGACAGCAGGTTTTGTGTACTGCGTTAGAGGCCCCAGATCTACAGGAGAGGACCCAGCAGTAGAACCAGGATTAACAACCAAAACCTCTGTCTTCTTGTCATTAAAATGAAGAAAGTTTAGTGCCATCCAGGTTTTCATCTAGGCACTCAGTCACTTTAGAGAATAAGAGTCTTTTTGTTTTAAGGGGGCCTGGCTGTCATCAGCATAAAAATAGCAAGAGCATTTGTGCTTCCTAAAAACAAACATGTAGGACTGCCTTCATCCTGTCTGAAAGTAATGCTGAAAAGCTACTTCATGCATTTCTTACGTCTAGGCTGGACTAATAATAATTCCTTATAGTAATTTATTACTATCTGGTTGCTCTAGAAGGTCCCTGAAAAGCCTTCAGTTGATCCAGAATGCCTCAGAGAGTACTGACACAGAATAGAGAGATGGAACATGTTGCTCTTCACTGTCTCCCTGGTAAATTTAGAATGGAATTTAAATGGTGGTTTGTGTGTCCCAGTGATCCCAGGGGCTATATGTCCAGGGATGGTTGGCCTGGGTAAGGTCTGATGGCCATCGGGCCAGGAAATGGGTCCGGACAGAACAGTTCCAGGACAGCTCAGCCACACAGCAGCAGTTCTTTACGCGGGGCAATAAGTCAAAGGGAAACATCGCCAAAGCAAACTATGAAGTGGCTGAACATGGCAAACCTTTTTTACTGAAGGCGTTTATTAACAGTGGCAATCAACGCTGGTACACCTGTTACCTGCCCTTAACGCTGAGCACATCCCCGCTGAGACATCTGGTCAGTTTCTTTAATTTACTGTATATATAAGCGCTTCCTGAATCCTGTTGACCACAGACTCTTGACCCATTTAAACAAAGATATCATCATCAACAGATTTTTAGAGTTTCCAGAGATTTGAACATTTGCATCGGATGCACCAGTTTTTTGAGCTGAGTTCTGAACCGTACTGAACCTAAAAAACTGACTGAGATCAAGCGAGTCCCACCTATGTGACATTTTACACATGTACTGCTGCTCTAGAACCACAGCCCTCCCAATGTACTGAGATTAGATCTCAGTTTCACCCATAACATTAGTGTCAGCAGCTTACCCGCTGCTCTGTTAACACAAATACAGAGTTGTATCTCACAGAGCTTCTGTCTGTTTGCTGGAAATTCAGATGGCTTACATTGAGCTGTGTTCCTCTCAGTGCTTACATTTGTTTGTTTGCTGTATGGACAATGAAAGTATTAGATAAGATAACATTTATGTGCATCTATTATTTAAAATAATGTAATCTACTCCCTCTCGGGGACTTTCTCCTTAATAAATCTTAATAAATCTGCCCCCCTTAGGCTGAAAAAAGCCTAATGATACCAGGGGTTTCTTTCTAATATTTTATAGTATTTACCTTACAATATAAAGCACCTTGAGGTGTCATGCTGCTTTGTGTCTGCTGTGGAGGTAGCGAATTGTTCACAATAATATTTTTATAAAGCAAGGATTGGTGCCCCCCACCCAGCCAGAAAAGTATTGTCATGAAACAGCTGTGACAGGCAGGATTAGGAACTAGATGCAGGACTTGGAAGACAGTGAAAGAACTTAAACTCAACTTTATTGCTGGAACTCAGAGGGAAAAATGCAAAATAATGCGGAGCAGGAACCAAATCGGGATGGGGGGGGGGCACAACACACAGCACAAAGGGAGGACACCACAATGGACAAAACACAGACAATAAATACACAGCAGGGAAGAGGAAACAGGTGGGAAACAAATCAGGAACAATGAGCACACAGAATGAGAGATTTTCAAAATAAAATGGGAACACACACAAATATCGAGACTCGGAGACATCCAAACTCGTCACAGAAACAGAAGGGAAACAAACACAAAGACAAGATTGACTTCACACAGACTGAGACTAAACGGGAATCAAAATAATCCTAAAACCATGGGTCCAAGAAGCAGGAAGCATGACTTAGAGGAGCAGATGCATGCCCAGTAGCCCAGGTTCTGCAGCTCTCGAGTGACCATGCTTTTGAACGCGTCAGACTGGTTTCACAACACGCAGCAAAGCCACAGTGTGGTTTGCCTGGAGACCAGAACAAATTAGGAAGCTTGAAGGGAGAATGTGTAGGTATGCAGCACAAATGTAAAAGTCCATCATTCATCTTCATACGTACTGTAAATGCTCGGTTTATGTCGGGCACAAGTTACATACCCTGGATGAGGTCAAGTTTACATCTCCCCAGATGACGAATCCTGCAGCTCCCAGCGCAGCGCTCTCCCCTATGGTGTGGATCAAATCATCCTACAAGAAACACAAAGGCACAGCCTCACATCACAGTGTCCATCACCATCACTTACACACAATTCACTTCACTTTAATTCTGTTCAAAGTGCCACATTCAAGTAGAAGGTTCACTCATTGCCTACAGACTGTTGTCAGAGACACTTTACCAGAAGACAGCTTCATTTACATTTTGGGCAAATTTCATGATTCATTTCCAGCTCTTGCATAAAAAAGCCTGATGGATTAAGATAAGTGTGTGTGTGTGTGTGTGTGCGTGTGTGTACGTGGCTGGTTGTCAGTGTAGTTCCCTTTAATACAGCAAGTGATGTCATGTCCAGCTGAGAGCTGCATTAGTCATGGGAGCATACAGTTTTTCTACCATGTCAATAAAGCTTCTAACGCTGCTGTCATGTGCCAGGCCAGCAGCTCCAAAGTGGCTTGCAGAGACGCAGAAGCAGCACTGGCAGAAAAACTGCCATGCTGGACCTGCTGTCATAGATGCAACTGGGATCAAAGTCCCAGAGGGAAGTCTGACTGCCTCCAAATATGGTTGAAAATAACTTTATACGTCTTATGTATTTCTTTATAATGATTAATGAAGTATCTCCTAAATATACTCTGCTCATCAAAATAACAATTAAATCTAAAGGATTAGTTTACTATTTAAACAGAGTTTGCTATTAATAATACTTCATTTTGTGGCTGTGACTCAGGCGCTTGAGCAGGTCATCTACTGTTCTGAAGGTTGGTGGTTCAATCCCTGGCTGTCCCAGCCTGCATGCCAAAGTATCCTTGGTTAAGATATTAAAGCTAACTGGAGTGTCAATGTGTGTGCAAATGTTCAACATTTAGATTTAGAAAAACATGCTGTGTGAATGCAAATGTGTTATCTAAAGCACTTTGAGTGATCGAGTAGAACGCACTATATTTTTATTATTTATTTGATCTTTACCAATGCGCCTTGAGGCGACTGTTTGTTGGTGCTATACAGTATAAATAAAATGGAATTGAATTGAATGTATAAGAACTAATTTATTGACCATTTTAGGCGCTACAAAACAATCCTGGAGTTCTTTTTCTGTTTTCCTCTTAAGGACTTTCGTTGGGAATTCAAATGCTGTATTTTCTTTCTAGTCAATGCGAGATTTTAAAGTTAAGACAAATGACTTATAATAATATTATACTTATAATAAGCGCCTCCAATTTCACATACAAACCACATGAGCAAACCATGTAGGATCTCTTCACTTTCAGAGCTTAGAATTGTAGTTGTGCGTCAGTAGCACAGCAGCCATCACAAAGTGCAGACTAAAGTTTCTCTAGCGTCTTGAATTATTTCTCTGAATTTTTATGTCTCAAATCAGTCTCATTAATGTTCAGTTGATACAGGGTGGTTCTTATATAGTACTTTTCTACTCTGAGCACTCAAGGCATTTTGTACATCATGCCTCATTCACCCCAGCACTTCTTTTTACAGCCAAGTGCTTTCTATCTATCTCCTGAACCTCCAGCCTTCTGCAGATGATCTGCTCTACCTTCTGAGCTACAGCCACCACTTATACCGTGTGACTGGTTTACCGTGAACAAGACTTAATATCAGATGTAAATTCTTTGCTTGCAATAGGTTAATCTTTATCCCATCAGCCCATAAAACCACAATTTCTGAGCCTTGTCTCTGTACTTCTTGTGAAATTGCAGCCTGGCCTTCGTCTTGCTAATTACTGGTTTGCATGTTCTGGTGAAGCCTTTATACGTTTTTTCATGAAGCCAGCAATGTTTATAAGTACATAAAGGCATGTTTATCCTTCTTCACCAATGAGCTTCTGTCATTGTTGACACATTTACTAATTTGAAGTGAAAATCTTCTGAAACAAGGTGCCAACAACGAGCACCAGCATTCTAATGCAATGGTAGTGACATCGCATTGTGTCCAGTGACAAAGCATAAAGCTCAAAAGTGCTTTCCCTGGAAATTGCTCAACACTTTAGTTTAACAATAATCAAAGTACTAACCCTTGTAACTTGTCAGGAACCTGCACAATACTGTCACATAAAAGTGGAAACTTTTATGTGGATACATGCAACCACATTACTAATTCCCATCCACCATTTGCTCTTCCTCTCATATATAGGGTAGAGCTGGCCATTGCAGCTAGTGTGTGCTTCGGCGAGTCTTGGTGGAGCCATTTGTTGACAGTTTGATCACATATCACCAGCTGCTAGTATCTCCTCTTTCGTAGCCTGGTTGGTGTGCTTTTGCCTCAAGTGGTGAAAGGTGTTTGTTAGTTTTACGTTTGGCAAGAAGAGTTTTCATGTACTGTAGCAGTCAAAAGTCTGGACACACTCACCTATTCATATGAAGGGGGGAGTGTGTCCAGACTTTTGACTGGGACCGTATAATTTGCAAAATTCCCTCCATAGGAGGGAGAAAACCATCTGTCATGCATTCACGTTGGGCATGTGATCATGGACAACTACGAGGAATAAATGCTCGCTCATAGGGTTTTTTTGACTGTTGGCTGTTGTAAGGTAGAGATCCTACCATATATCAAGCACCTTGATATACCAGAGTCAAAATGTTTTCTTGCATTAAGTTGCCCTCTGCTGGCCATAAGTGTTGGTGTAGATTGGATTGATTCACTTTCCAGACACAGCCTTTCTCTGTTTCTCTCTTTCTGTGAACATACTGTATATCCTGCATGGTTTATGGGGTACAAGTATTCCTACGCAAAGGAAAGGAACCACTTTCTTAAGTTATGAAAATTCTATCTAGAACACACAGTTACAAAAGTATACATTGTTTTGGTAAACTTACTATAGTGAGGAAGGTGAGAGCCTCTTCCCGGTAGCCCAGCCTAAGGTACACGTAGGTGGGAAGGTCATACTCCTTTGAGGTCAGCGAGGCGACTCGGAGGGACTCTTGGATCCTGTGCTGGGTAAAGTGCAGGTTACTGATGCTGTTGCTGTGATGTTTCCTGATTGACACAGAGGGGTAGAGTGCCATACTGCTATTCCACAGCCACACCAGCTCGTCATTCCTCAGCCTCTCCAGCAGAGGGCAGAAGCCTGTATAGTTCTGATCATGCAAGTTATAATTATGGCAGTCAGGGTAGAGGTAGAAACCCCAGAGGGCATTGGGCCGAAGCCATGTCCCCAGCTCAATGGTCCTCAGCATGAACATCTTGGCACTTTTCTCGAACCTCCGGCGTGCCAGTTCCTCCACCTGTGCTGCAGTCACGTTGATATATGCCTTCATAGTCAGCTCCTTTGATTTGCGTCTATAGATGTCCTTTTTGTGCCAGTTGCGACTCCACTGAGGTCGCCAGAACTCCCAGTCAATGACAGCCAGGCCACGAAAGTCCTCTGCAGGAATGAAGTGGTTTATATCCTGGTAGGCTTTGAGCAGGTGGCGGTCCAAGCTACAGTTCTGAGGCAGGCCACCAGACATCGCACTGCCGTGCGAGGTGTAGTAGGGGTAGTGACCCAACCGGTTGGCATAGAAAATTGTGACGTTCTGGCCCGTCCAATCAGCACGTGGACTCCCCTGGATGTGGAAGAGATGATTGAGGTTGGTGGTGATGTTGTACTTGATGGTGCACAAGTCCAGTGGGGCATTCCAGGCAGCAATAAATGGCTTCCGGCCAATCAGAGGCAGCTTGGCTGGTTTCTGACCAAAAGCTGAATGAATGAGCAGAATCAGCAAGGAGCACGTGAGCGCAACAGGTACAGCGTTGTGGGAGGAGGATGTCCCGCCCACTGGCATAACGGGCATACTTGAGTTCAGAAGGAGCAGCTGTCAATCACCCTGAAGGTTGAAACGGGGAAGAAAAAGAAAAAGAAGTGAAAAACAATAAAGCTCTGACTTTTCTTCCTGAGTGTGTCAGGTGTTTTAAGAATCATGTATTTATTGTTTTGTTATTCTGCCTTTGTAACCTGCATTGAAAAATGTTGTATTTTTATCTAATGAAACTAATCTAATGAAATTGCAGAGTGAGCAACAGTAGCAAAATAGGAAGGCAAGGCTCCAAAACAATAACGGGAACCACACGAGGATATTGGGATTTCTCTCCCATTTCTGGTGGCACCGTCTTGGGTCTCGAACCCAGGATTGAGAAACTCTGTTGTGATGTCTGATGCAGCGTGTCACAATGTTGAAACAATACGTGGCAGAGACTTTTGGATCTATAAAATATCTGGTAGGCTCTCCTCAACTCAATTTGTCCTCACTGTGTTTATATTATTCGACAAGGTTTTGGGAGTCACAGCTGCTCAGCACTTCCTCTCAATTCGGCTCTGCAAATCCATTTCTGCACTGTTTTAGTAACTTCAGGAGTGATTTTACGAGCACAGATACTGGCCATTTTAAGTCTGCAAAAGCATCTTGTATTGTATTTTTTAAACAAAACCCTTGTTTCTTCTACATACATATGAGTTTAACTGAAATCTGGTGTCAGAGGTACATTATGCAAAATCTGTTGTTGCATTTGGGTAAATTGGGGCACATTTATAGATGAGCCTTTGTGGCTATTTCTTTTCTTTTGTTCTTTTTTTTCTTCCCGGTTTAATGAATTAGCCTCTGATACTAGACACGCCAAACATCATCAGATAGTCAGATCATTAATAATAATAATATTAATACATTTGACAATGTCCTCCTGGAAACAGTGGTGGCCCTGCATAAAGCATCTATCATAGAATGCACTGAATACGTCTCCTTTAGGGGACGCACAATTATGCGTGTTAAACGCTTGGCTGATGTTTCCAGAATTAAAAGGATGGCATGGAAAAGCTGAGAATTCTCATTTCCATGGCACTGGAGTCAGAGGTCACATAGACTGAGTCAGTTGACACTCAGGAATTGAAACAAGGACTTCTGCTAGACAGACTCCAGCTTTCCTGCCCACATGTATTCATCCCTGACCAGAGCTAAAGCCTCAGTCCATAATGACAGGCCTTCCTTCCAAATGGCTCAGCAAGTTTCAGTGTTTGCAGCATGGCAGTGTGCCAGCTTACTGCATACGGTTTGGCTTTTGAACTTTTTTTTCATTTGTAAATTATATTGTACTTAAAAGCATTCTGTCTAGAAGTTTGGATATAAAATTCTTTTATTTTATGACACATTATTTGTGCTTTACATGTAAAAAAATTCAAAATCCAGTGGAAGAGAGGCAGAGAATTAGAATGACTAATGCGGAGTGGCGTATAAACCCAGTAAAAAGAGGAACCATGGAAAGCCCCCAGCGGCCTGAACCTATTGAAACATAATTAAAGGAGGCTTCAGGGCCACCTGCTTCAGCCCCAACTACAAGCGTTATCAAAAAGCTAGAGAGATAATCTGTTCTAGACCGTCACATTCTATTCGGTGCTCAATTGGACTGTCAAAACTGAAAGTATGCGGTTGTGGGATTTGTATAAAATATTTGTTTATGCCATGTAGATGATGGCACTCAGAGGACCCTAGGCAATGTTTATGCAAAGCTTCATCAAGATTGGTCCACTCGTCTAGGAGGACATTACAGTATTTAGACTTACTGGATAGTTTCTTACTCAAGCTGGGCTTTTAGAGAGTGTACCCATGGCAACGCATGCTCCCAAAGAGCTGAACAGCCATCTTAAAGCATTATGTTGGCTCATTATTGAATTAAAGGTTTTACAGTGCTTTGTACAGTCAGAACCTGTTTGCAAAGCACTCTTTTTGAGTGTTTTTGCTGTAGCGTAGCTCTCAGCTATTTGAAACCAGATGTCATGACAACAATGACAACTGAGTGACGAGGCATTACTGCCAGCCATACACTTTTATCTTGGGCATTAATGAGTCAGCATAGGCAGTTTATAATCTTTTTCTCGTTCTGCTTTTAGCAGAAGTGTTTTCCTCATGTGAGCAGTAAGCTAAGGGTGGGCCTGAAAACCTCTTTGTCCCTCACGCCATCACACTGCTGCTCTCTGGGGGAAGGAGCAGCAGCCTGAGGCTGACCACAACACAAAGACATGCTGGAAAATGTGCAGTAACAAGGTTCAATACCACATCTGCAAGACATTTGACCTTCTTCTTGTTCTATTATTTATTCATGTTTGTTTAGTTGTGACTTCTGCTGTCTGTGCGCCTAATTTAGCTGCTACGGGAACTTGAATTTTCCTGATGCAATTTCCCTAAAAGGATTAATAAAGTCTAATCTAATTGAATTATTTTGCAACACATTACTCTAAATTACTTCATTAAAAGCCGCTTCAACTTAATAACATTATTTTACGGTTTATGTTTTTGCTTCTGTTTGATTGGACATCTCTTTATATTTTATGTTGTTAATACACAGTAAACTTGCCTTGTCTCTGCTCACCTTTTCATTTCCAGTACATAAACCTCCCATTTGCACGTTAAACCCTGTCTGTAAATGTATGGACCATTCCTCCCACTCATCTTGTAATTGCTTAAACCATTAAAACACAGAATTTTCTTTGCTCCTTCCGATACTGACAATACAAGCTGAAGCTAGCAGGAGTGAATGATCTGAAGTACCAAAATGGTCTGTAGCATGAAACTGTAAAAACTTTACACCTTCTTCTTGTAGCTCAGGAGGTAGAGCAGGTCACCCACTGATCTAAAGGTCGGTGGTTTGATTCCTGGCTACGCCAGGCTGCATGCCAGTGTATCCTTGGGCAAGATACTTAACCCCAAGTTGCTCTCCGATGCGAGCGTTGGAGTATGAATGTGTGTGAATGTTAGATAATAAAAAGCACTTAGCTTAGTTGCTCATGGA